>JAYDZE010145906.1:0-22604 GCA_034509125.1 Monilaria moniliformis
AGGCTCTCAGGGGTCAGTTCAAACTTCCTGTGCACTTCAATCAGCCAGTCCACAAGAATGCCTCTCATTTTCGAGTTTATTTCTGGTTGCGATTCCATGTAGCCGTGAACTCGACCATCGCCCTAAATCAACAACAATCAACCATAAAATTTGATATGATTCTTGCAAATGCCAGTGGAGAAACACAAGAGTTTCTTGCATATATACATACCTCAGTGAGCTTGTAGTAATTGTACATGTCCTCAACATACTCAGCAGCTGCCAATTCGTTCTCTGCGTCCTCTGCATCGATGTCCACGACCACATCCTTAGGCTTCTTGGTGATCCCACAAGCAGCCTGCAAAGATTCATTAAACCATCAAATGATTATTTGATAAGATTCTAGAATTAAATTCAAATCAAGAACGTGTGATGTTTGTTACCTTGCTTCGAGCAGATAGGATGGAAGTGAAAGCTTTGGTAGGCTTCTTTGAAGATCGGTCCCTCTCTTTTCTTCCACTTTTGCAAATTTCTCCTTCATCCGAACTGATTATAACCACAGCCTCATCCTTGGGCTTCAGAGCTTCCTTCTTTGTAGCAACAACATCTTTTCCCACCAAATCTTTTCCACTTTCCACCAATGGTTTCTGCAATCAAATCCATTTAATGCCCTTAAACTATTTAAATGGATAACCATTGAATGGTTGGTTATATATCCTCAAATTTCCTACCTTGCAGATGTTTTTGTCTGCTGCTGCTTGTGCATTTGCCAACAACTGTGCCCCAAAACTCCTGAAATCACAAAATAATCAATGCCAAGAACACACTATATTTGTGTGTGTCTGTGTGTGGTGAGAGAGAGAGAGAGAGATGAGGAACCTGGTTACAGGGCGAGTGATTTGATTTTGGGGCTTGCGCTCAACAACAGCTTGTGCAGTTACCAAATTTCCAATATCTCTTAAAACACGCCTATTTCTGCCCTCAGCCTGCACAATCTTCTGCTTTCCTCCACCTACTAATTTACCAAACCCATAAATAACATAAGAATCCAATGCTCAAGAAATTCAAAGAAATCCATCTCCAAAAAAAAACAGAATCTTCGAAGAAATCTCAATTGAATCATAATAGCAGTCAAGAAAGGGCTTAAAATGATATGGCTGAAGAGCACTATTTCAAGAACTCACAAGATAGTCCTATGCAGTTTTAAGAAACGAGGATTTCCATATTCAAGCAGCAGCAATGCTAATATCATTAAAAAAATAAGAAAAATATAGTCTCTGTTAATTAATTACCCCTCGGTTGCTCCGGAACAATAACTCTAGAAGCCATCTCTGCTTCCTAAAACGATGACAAGATGCACCGGGAGACGCCACTTAGATCCTCTTCAAATTTGTGATTACTACAATTCACAGTTTCTCTCTCAAGATTTTTTTCTTTCTTTATCTACTTTCGCTGACAATGATGGTGAAGAAAGAAGGAATTCAGCGCGGACAGAGTGTTTGTTATATACAATGGGGTTGGAGTGGAGAGACGCCTATTGCCTGCCTATTAACGGTCATATTCTCCAACTTTGAATAGGAGCCGTTGGATTGTGAGTGGCGGACGGTTGATATTCGGTTTGTGAGATTGTGCGAATATTGACTAGCCGTTGGCAGGGAGATGGGAGCCTCTATTGTATTAATGCGTCACTTTTTAGTGCAAGTAATGAAATTACCTTTTTTTGTCATGATATTTAGGTTTGAAATTTGGCTTTTATTTCACAATGTTAAAAAATTCTAACAGTATATTTACTTTGAGTGAAATAATGATAAAATATAAAATTAAATATTTGAAAAATAAGATAGTTAAACAAATTAAAATTAATCAGTTTTATCAAAATAAACAATGGATTAGCTTAAATTATTTTATCAATCCATTATATCACTCAAAGTAAACGTTTTCTAATAATTTATTTATCGTCAGCGAGTGAAATAATATAAACTTAGATAAAACATGATAATCCTTCTAAAATAATACAATTGGACAATTTTAATAAATCTTTCTTAAATAAAATAACCATGCATATGTTGACTTTGATCCATTACTTCTCATACATTTAGCAACTAAAGTCTTGATTTAGATCCCTACCTTGTTCCATCATAATTTTGCCATAGAAATCTTGAAATCCACTATTTGAACATAGTCTTTTTTTGTTTACCAACCCTACAAGAAAAAAAGGTTCAATGTGAATGAATCACTTATTCATATATTGCATAGTACTCCCTCCGTCCGCCAATAGATGACCTATTTGAAAACGGCACGGCTTTTAAGAAATGTAAAGTAATGTGAGTGAAAAAAAGTTAGTGGAATGTGACTCTCACTTTTATATATTAGTTTTATAATTAAATGTGAGTAGAATGAGTTAGTGGATTGTTAGACCTACTTACTAAAAATAGTAAAAAGCAAATGGGACATGTAATGGCGGACGTACCGAAATGGCAAAATGGGACTTTTAATGGCGGACGGAAGGAGTATTATATTTCAAACGATGTATTGACTATGTCGATTTACTTTTTCTATATCATACAGCAAGAGAAAATAAATTTTTTTTGAATTTGTGATTTAGTTTATTCTTTTAAAAGGATTAATTTAGTCATAATTTATATAGTTGATTGCATTTGGGTAAGTACTTATGAAATTTTCGTGTTTGAAGCCATTCTTTTATAGATTTGAGTTGGTTTAATTACTATATAGTGATTTTGTATTCTGGTTGATTTTTTTTTTCTACAATTTTCGATTTGGTTTAATTACTATATAGTGATTTTGTATTCTGGTTGATTTTTTTCCTTGCAATTTCCGATTTTGTTTAATTACTATATAGTGATTTTGTATTTTGGTTGATTTTTTTTCCTGCAATTTTCGATTTGGTTTAATTACTATATAGTGCTTTTGTATCCTGGTTGATTTTTTTTTCTGCAATTTTCGATTTTTAAGCTTGATTCATTTTGGGGCAAATTTTGTACTTTCAAACAATCATACAACACATATTTGATTTCACTTTGCATTTATCAACAATTGTATTAATGTTTAACTTAATTTTGGAGTCGAAATCAAGTACGAAGATCATTTAACTGACATTAAATTATATTGATGATCATCACTATATAAATTATGTATTTTAATTTGATGTAATGTAAAACAAATTTAACATCATCTAGAATTATCAAAATCGACAATCTAGTTACTAGTAAGGAGAAAAAGTTACCATATAGTACTTGAATTCATTGTAAAATTATGCTACCAAAAAAATCATCAATTGCTATAGAATACAATTCGTTTTTCTTATATTTTTTATTTTGAAGAACATTCAAACAATGAGATTTATTTGTGCAAGAAGTGAGATTAATAGTTCAATTTACACTACTCTTATTTCCAAACTCATAAAATTAATAAATAAATAAATAAATAAAAAGTCATTTAACTCATCTCCCTCTCATTCTATCTTCTGAAAACCAATAGATATTAATACTAAGAATGAAAAGCCATTACAATTAGAGGATTAATGATCAAATTTATCCCGATTTTTTAATTAGTTTACCAATTTTATCCAAATCTTTAAAATTTATCACTTTTATCCCAATTTTTTATTAATCGTGTCAATTCTATCTCAGTCTTTCCAACTTATCAATTTTATCCTCATCTTTCAAACTTGTATCAATTTTTATCATCGAAATTTCACTACAACGGTTGAGTCGTGACATCGAAGGAAGAAATATTAAGGTTGTTGTATAAGAGGATATTAATATTTCACTTTAATTTTAAATTTTTAGAAATAATTATATAAAAACAATTGATAAAATTAATATAAATTTGAAACATGGGGATAAAATTGATAAGTTTGAAAAATTATAATAGAATTAATACAATTACTAAAGATTATGATAAAATTGATAAATTTTTAAAAAATTGAGATAAGATTGATAAAATCATTACAGATTAAAATAGATTTGATTATAACCTTTACAATTATTGGATCACAACAATATTAGGTGATTTTCTTAAATCCGTATAAAAGCTAATTTACTAATACCAGCAATAACCAATGAAACGAGATTGTGCATATTTATAGTATTCGGTTGATAGAGAAATTGGTAGTCACTATCCATTGTTTTAGTCAAATTCTATTTTTATACAATGATCATACAATAATATAACATGGGAGTATCCACATTTTCATCTAATATACTAAATTAATGATTCAATTGTTTTTATAAACATTTGAGCGGTGGATTCCAATCTATGTTGAGTATCCAATCAGAATTTCTTAGAATATAATATTAATATTTTTATATATAATAATATAAAAAAATGCAATACTTTTTAAATTTACGAAATAAGTTAGAGAATGAGAATTTGGCATGAGGTCCCCACTCTTACTCATACGAAATCGAGATGTGTGGATTCCAAATTCCAATCCTTTTCCATTTAATTTAATTTCCACAATCCAAATAAAATTTGATTGATATAATAATCCACATAACATTAAATTAAATAAATCTATATAAAAAAAATTAGTTCATAGCATAATCATTCAATTTCATAGCGCCCCTGTGACTGAGATCCATTTAATTACACATCTCACCGCCGCCACCTCCGCCGCCGCATTTATGTCAGCAGCATCCACCTCCGATTCCTGTTCCTCCCGACACTTCTCATGGCTGATGAAATCCTGCTTCCCCAACCCCCACCACGCCTCCGCCCTCTCCCCGACCACTGTCGTCGCCGCCGACACCACAACCATCTCCTGCCTCCCCGATGACCTTCTTCTAGAATGTCTCTCGAGAGTCGCTCACTCCACTCTCCCTTCTCTCCCCTCCGTCTGCCGGCGCTGGGCCCACCTCCTTAACTCCCCCGCCTTCCACCTCCTCCGCCTCCGCCACCACACCCTCTTCCACACACTCTTCTCCATCTCCATTTCCAACTCCACCCTCTTCGCCGCCGCCCTCCGCTTCGACGGCGCCGCCGACCCCTCCTGGAAGGTCTCATCTTTCGTTCCCTCCAAAGAGAACGACGAGGGCGGCGCTTTTTCATTGTTCTCGCATTTCCGATTGGTGTCGATTGGGCGGAAAATATACATCATCGACCGCGCGGCGATGCTGCGGTGCGACACTTGGACCGGAACCCTCGTGCCCAAGGCCGGGATGACCTTTCCGAGGAAGAAGTTCGCCGCCGCGGCGGTCGACGGGAGGATACTTGTCGCCGGCGGCTGCGCGAGGACGTCGGTTGTGGAGGCCTACGACCCTGACGAGAACGCGTGGCGCGTGCTGTCGGAGGCTCCCCGGCGGAGGTACGGCTGCATCGGGGCGTCCGCCGACGGCGTCTTCTACGTCATCGGCGGTCTGAAGATCGGCCACGAGGCGGCGGCGCGTGCGCCACGAGGCTCGGGACAGGAGGCGGCGCATGTGTACGCCAGTTCGATGGACCTGTACGACGTGGAATCGCGCGGCTGGCTGAGGAGCCGATCGGTCCCCGGCGGCGGGTGCGTGGTGGCTGCGTGCGCGGCCGCCGGCGACGTGTACATTCTGTCGAGCCACGCGGTGGAGCTGTCGTTCTGGAGATTCAGCGCGTCGAGGAAGAGCGCGGGTTTCGGGGAGTGGTGCAGGATAAAGAGCCCGCCGCTGCCGGCGCAGGTTAGGCTGGACAGCACGGTGAGGTTCAGCTGCGTGGGGCTGGGGAGTAAGGTGGCGCTGGTGCAGGTGGTCGGGTGCATCGATGATCTGCTGCGGAGGAGCGGCCGGATGGAAAGGGGGCTCAAGGAGGGGCTCGTGTTGGTGTACGATTGCGGCGGCGACGAGTGGAGTAGAGCGGCGGATATGCCGCAGCTGATCCGACGCGCCGCCTGCGTGTGCGTGGAGTGCTAAGGTGCGCGGGGGGACGGGGGTGATCGGGGTGGTGCGTGACGATGATTCTTTTTTGACTTTTTTGGATTCTCGAGGCAGAGGTGGTATTTCGTCCGCTTTAGGGGGGCAGTGGTGGTAGTTCATACTAATATTATGAGTATTGCGTAAAATTTATTCTTTTATATTTATATTATTTGATTATTGATTTTTTTTATTTATGTGGGGACAAATAATTGAGATTCGTAAGTTGATATATTATTGATTATTGAGCTATAATACTCGTGGTAATATTCATACTTCAAGAACAACTGTTGTCTTCAAATATAATTTTTGTATTTCAATAGAAATTTATCCACAATTTTTAGACTTTATTTGGTAATTCTGACATTAGTTTAGAGAACTTGTCTTCTTTTAAGAGAGTTTGAAGCACTTGTATGTTGAACTTAATACCGATTTCTTATAGTAACCTTTTATTTGTCACATAAATATTGAGTATCTAAACTTTCCAAATATAATATTAGGTTTATTTAAAATTCGGATGTATTTCCTAGTTATTGGAACTTTTTTGTGCTGAATGACTCATAACTTTTTTGTGGCAATATTGGAATTTTTTTACTTTGAGAAATGAGAGCGGTGTTGTTTGAACCCTGAATTTTGATTGTTTGAATGTCTCTGCAGGGAACATTAAGTTATAATTCACACATATGAACACACATTCATGTATTGGGTGACTCGAATTCTTGATTTACTGGTTAAAGGAGAAGCGTCTTACCAATTGGATTGCGTTTCGTCGTCGGTAATTGGAACTTTTAATATAATTTTTAGTTATTAATTTTGTGAATATCATTGTCATTTTTCAGTATCTTTATGTAACCACTACTATTTTATTACTTAAAATCTCGAAGCTTAGAAAAGGTGGACTTATAAGATTCCCTTGGAAATTAATTGCATTTGCGTTTTTTACTCATTGATTGGGAATTGTAATACTAAATTGGATGAAGAGATATTAAGATTGAAAGTTTGAATTCTAATATGAACGTAGAATAGATTAATACTTTCTCGTATTTGTTTATATATTTGCAGACAAAATCAAGAACGACAAAACTTCTGGAAATCAATAATAGGTTATAATTGTCCACTGTCCTAGACAAATCCATAGCAAATTAAAGAATGAAATTGGCAATAAAGTTTGTAAAATCTAAGTGCAAAACGACGTCATTTTGTCAAATCGTTATTTATTAAAAAATATTGAAAATTAATATATGCGAGCGTTCTGTCGGCGAAAATCGTTACTCGTGACATTTCTGCTACAGCTTAATAGCTTGAGTCTTTAATTGATATAATCGATAATTTAGAACATTTTAATTATTACCATAATTAATATATAGTTCAGGTCTTTGGTTTGGTGGATATATATAATATAGATAGTCCATGACAATGACAGACCGATGTGGGGTCGGGTGGAGTCGTCCGATCCCACTATCGACTTACGAGTACCGAAAATTTGTATTAAATTCGATTGTTCGAGCTGCCATCGATCCCACTTCGAACTGTCATCGAAGAGAATTGCTCTGCAGCTGGGCTGACCGATAAAACTATAAAGAATTTGGGCTGAAATTGCTGAAGTCCTATACAATAAACAATTCTTGAGTCCGTCATTGATGCATGATATATTTAAAACTAGAGATATAATTTAGCATTTAATTTGATATTTCACCCTTTACGTAATGTGTTTTTGTAGATAGATGTAATTATTGCGATAAGATTTAGAATAGGGTAGGTATAATTGACTTGTTGGCGATGGTTATGTAACTTTTGTCTTAATTCTATAAGGGACCAGGATGTTTGACAATCTTATGTTAGCTTCTTTCTTAATATTTTTCATGTAGAAATAAAGCACCATCCATTATTGGAATGATCGGCAAGTTTGAACAATTGCCTCATATTTCCTAATATTTGGTAGTACGTCCACGCATCTTATATAAAATCACACAAATAACCAAAACTATATAAGGGAGGAATAGCGTGTTAACACTTCGAATTTTATCGTAAAATTAGTTTACATGAATTATAATTACTTATATTGTGTTTATGGTTATAGCAATGAAATAATCTTTATGTCAAGACAATGCTCTTATTTCTTTGAGTTAATTTCGACAAAAGATCATTTTACAGTGTAATTTATAAGTAAAAATTGACAAAAGAAAATATTTGGCTAAGGTTCAACCACCAATGTATGTCTAAAATGTATATAATCGTACAGAAGTGCAAGTAGAGCATGTTTTTACAAGACATTTCTTTTGTTTCCAAGTCGTGATTTTAAAAATCAAAATTTGGTCATGATTCATGTATTTATAGACAATTACCTTTCCCGTATCCTTGAACAGTTCATCTATGCTGACCACGGTCGTGGTTATATTAACATACGACCGTGGTTGATTAATTTCCAATGGTAAAGACCTAATACAAAAGAAATTTTAAGAATTGGAAAAGAAGAGAGCTCATGTCCAATGCGATCTGTTACATAAACAAAATGTCATGACCTTAATTAATTATATTGAGTTTGTAAGTTTATATCAACTCATTATGCTAAAACTCCAACCAAGAGAATGACAAACAGTGAATCGGCATTTGATATTTTACAAACAACGATGCACTATAAGAACTAACATAGCTGCTACAAAATTTGTGATCCAAAATCTTGAAGATCGAGTTAGAAATAAAGTTGTAATAAACATCCATCCCAGTTCTAACCTATATAGTAGCACAACAGGTAGTCAACAATCTCCAATGTCGAAACTCAAGTATTTTCTGCCTTCTTGCTTAAAGGCACCAATCAATCTTGATAACAGTTCAACTGTGCATAAAATACGAGGCACGTTAGGTCCATCCACAACTGCTTTCCACCTTACCTTTTTCTCTTCGATTCCCTTAAAGCCTGTCGTTTCTCTTCTCTGCAAACCAACAAAAATAAATAAGAAACACAGTGGACACCCAAAAGTATACCTCTTCACACACATTGGATGGACATGCAGAGCTTACTGTCAGTTATTGGCTTCTCAGAAAACCAAAAACAGCTTCTTACAAGTAAGGATCAAAGATCCATTATAGAATTACTATACCTGTTTTTTGCAATTTCCTCTCTTGAAGGCCATTCCTTTTTTTTTCTCTTTTCCTTTTCCTTCAAAGATGGTTGTTTCCCTGTTCCGAGTCCGTTGGAGGATTTGTTCAATTGTTTCTTCTCTTTGACAACCTTTTCTGTCGCAATTTTGTCAGTGCCTTTGTTCAATTGTTTCTTCTCATTGACAATCTCTTCCTGGCCATTGCTTTCAATCAACTCAGGTTCCTCCTCCACCTCTCCAGCTTCAGACTGTTGAGATGTTGGCTTCATGTTACTCATTTTCTTCAGCTGCACAATAAATTCAGAGATACAACAAAAAATCAGTCTTGGCAGCAATATACTTCAATAGGAAGAAAGAGTATTATCAGCCGGGACTATATGGACAGAGTCTCAAGTATTAAGTTCTCGTTCAACTCAGTGAAACTAGTGCACACTAAGCATAAGGTGTGGAAGCCAAACAGATAGATAGCACAAAAGACAGACATAAGGGTTCAATCAATTGAAGCAGAGTGGTGGATGTGGAGTATGAGACATACCTTAGCTACAAAGAATCCGTCCATATTGTGGACGTGGGGATAAAAGCGCCTTGTCTTATCCAGGGAAGTGTGAAAACGATGCCCTCTGAAACGAATGAATCTGGAACCAAAACAAAAGATTGTCAGAATCATAATAATTAATTTATCGTACTCGTTCTATAGGATAAGTTGTAGGCAGTACCCAGGACGTCCGAAATCAAGGCCACAAGGAACAAGTTTAACATCCCTCTTCTTGAGTGCATAATCAATGACTGCTTCATTCTGAAAACTACAAAAGTTGAGAAAAAGATGATAGAATGTAATAGGAGATCCAATAGGTACTCAAAAAGCTACAAACCTCAGCAACCATTATGGAACATGTGGAGTAGACAATGTATCCTCCTGACTTTGAGTTGGCATCCACAAGATCTATCGCGGCAAGTATTAATTGCTGCAAGAGAAAAGGAAAAATGAACTTTTGGAGCAATTATTTTTGTTGATCCGAACACAATGACCTTTATGGATAGTAACATCAATTTTTTCTTGAAAAAATGGGCAGCCATTCCTAAGCCACTTAATAGTAACTGATGACATCAGTTAGAAAATTATGTTGAAGCTTAAGCATTGTGGACAGAGGAGAAAGCCAAAATATTATGCACAGTTGCATAAACAAAACTTTTGACACCAACACTTTCATCTAATAGAATTAGATTCTCTTATTCAGTGCAGCAGAAAGGCATAAGATTCTTACAAAGAGAAGGAGACTTCCAGCATAAGATGCTAAAACGATGAGATATCTCTTAATCAGTAATGGCAAGCAGTATTACGGATAAAACAAGAGATGCCCTCAAAATTCAGTTGATTCACCACAATGCATTAAACACAACCAGCAGAGCATTGCTGGTAGATAGATTTTGCCTACTAGCATTTAATGTGTAATTCATTAAACTTGAACATCTGCAACGACAGAACTCCAGACTATATTATGGGATAAAAAAGAGAACGGTTTCTTCTCGATCCAACAACCATACTGAGCTATAAAAATTTAAAAAAAGCAATAATGATAGGTCATAGTGTTATTGATAATTTGAGGTTCATAACAATGATCGTGGAGGGGGGGGGGGGGAGAGAGAATGGTTTCAATTTTAAAAGAATGATGAATTGCGAATTCTCCAGATATAAGAGGAAGCATACCTTTTGTAGATGAGCACAATTTTGTATGTCTAAAGCACTTTTTGAGGTTTTCACAGACTCATCCTTAGATATAACCTGCAACAAGTGTAATCACATTGATTTTCATCATATCAAGTCCAAAAACAAGCTGGACACGCTTTAAAATAAATTTGACTTCTTACACCAGTGCCACTGCAAGGAGCATCCAATAAAATCCTGTCAACAGAGTTGCTTCCCAGGACTTTGGGCAGCTGAATTTGATGCAGAAGAGAGCATATTATTTTCACCTCAAGGTAAAAGGAGTGGCAATATAGAGAATAGAGATGAAGCATGAAGGACGAAAAAAGAACACACAAGCGCATGTATATTATAACTTTCTAAGAGAATTAGGAATAGTGCCAAGCTTATCACCTCCCTTGCATCATAGTTAGAAACTATGGTGTTTGTTACACCCATCCGATGTATATTTGCAGTCAGGGATTTGAGTCTGGACTCCTTCATCTCATTTGCATAGATCATACCTTTCAGAAAAGATCGTGTGTCAGTCCGTGTGTCAGTCACATGTAGTATTATCAACAAGTATTACCTTGGCACATGTAATTATGGTCATTTAGTCTGAAACAGATGGTAATTGTAGCATGCATATTTTGATCCTAAACGGAAGTAATGAAATGGAGTGAATGGTACAAGTTAAAAATTAGAGATAGCAACGACTGAGCTGAACCAGGTTTTAGGCATAATATATGTTTGAGAGAAAAAAGGAGAGTGATTTTCTCCCCCTAGCAACAGCAATATGATTGAAGGTAGTGATAGCTGATATGCATTCAAAACATAGGCTTCAATACTAACTTGTCATAAAAAACATCACTTTCTTTGCTAATAAAGAATTGCAATGGTGGCTCGAGGCAAAAGCAATAGCTTACCATTAATTTACAAAAAAATAGAATTGGTTATAAGCGACTATAAACTTTAACATGTTTGAACAGTAGGATCATGGATCCTCAGTGGTTTTGATACAAAGAGTTTTATTAAAAAACATAACTTTAGAAAAAAGTCAGTTGTACAAAGTTCAATGTAAGGCATTTTTTAGTTTTCTACACAGTGAAGACAGTGCACAAGCATAAAAAGATAATTTATAGCAGATATAACATAAACCAGTATCAGTTCTATCAAATCCATTTTCTTACCAGTATTTTTCATAAGAGCTGCAATGTATGTAGTTTTACCACCAGGTGCAGCCCTATAAATGCACCAATTATGTCAGGAAGGGAAGAGCATACAGAATCAACAGACTTGTACCAAACAAACATTTTTTGTTACATGTATAACTGGACTTATGAGAAGTTGATTAGAAAATTGAAAGTGCAAACGAAAATGAAATAAAAAGAAAAGGTTAAAAATAGTGTCCCCAAGAATCAAACAATAAGAAATGAGAATAAAGACCAAAAAAGAAGTACATAAATAATTGCATAGTAGTTGTATGAATGAAAAATACTCACGCCATGTCAACAACTCTCTCTTTCTCCTGAGGAGCAAGGGCCATTACAGGCAAAAAAGAGCTTGCACCTTGCAGCTGCAAGCCAACAAACCATTAGCTTTATTGGATATGATAAGCTAAGGGTAGATAATAGAGATCTTAGAATACCATATAATGACCAGCCATGTATTCTGGAGTGGCCCCAATTGGAACTTGTGAATCATATACAACCAAACCCACCTAACAAAACACGAATATCATCACCTCATCATTAGTCCTCTAATGTTATGGATAAGGACTATTCATTCCCAGCCAACTACTCACACACTAAAAGTAAAATCTTACTTTGGACCATTTGCTTAATGGATCGAGGTTGACTCCTCTGTTTAAAAGAACACCAGCCAAGTCCCTTCGTCGAGTCTAAGATACAAAACAGAGGCGTCAACAGGAAGCCACTTGTTTGGCAATGGAAAATTATAAAAAGCACAAAGACTGTTGGATTCAAAATTATATATTACCTTTAAAGTGTTAGTACGAAGACAGATAGGCCTTGGCTTCTCAAAAGCTTCAATGAGTTCCATGAGTTCAACAACCGGAAACAACTAAATAAACATTGCAAATTGCAATTACAAATTTACAAGCAATGCATCAGGAGATCAGGGACTGTCAAAACAAACCATGTCCAGGAAAAGAGAATTACCTCAACCAGAGCTTCGATCAAAAAATCATTGTACCCATAGTAAGAAATTAAATCCTTTTTAAGTTGATCGACATAATCTTTCCGCGTAGCACCCTCTTGTCTCAAAGACTTAAAATTTGAAAGCACCCGTACAACTGAAAGTGTAACTCCAAACTTCAACAAACTAAAAGAGTATCTAAACTATCAAAAGATATAGATAATGAGCTAAACATACTCTCTTTTATCCTTCTTAGAAGATTGGACAGATCTGGGGGTCTCTGTGCTTCTTCTTCGAGCTCCTAAGTTATTTAAGAGAAGTGTTAAAACGACATGGTAAATTGTAGGGATTATGTTCAGTAATTCTAATCCTTGCAAAGAAACAAGAGTATCTTATAAGCTGAACCTCCTCAGTTGGTAAAGCAAACTCATTAGCTTCGTTTTTTATGTTCAGCTCTAATTCCGCTTCTGCGTCTACTTCTTCCCGTGCCTTTTCCTCATCAATTTCTCTTGCTTCCTTCTCAAAATCAGATACATCAGAATTTGAGTCCCCCTCTGCTCCCCCCTCTGCCAAAAATAAATAAATAAATAAAATCTATAATACAGTGGAGAGATTATAGACTGGTCTTGATCTACGTCCAATCACCAACGGAAAAAGTACCTTCGTCGTCACTCCCCTCTGAAAAAACAAAAGAAAGAAACCATATTAGAAAGTTAAGAGAACAAATATTATCCAGATTGAAGTCTAATGACAAAAGCAGACAATACCTTCGTCGTCACTTCCTTGGAGGATATCATTGGCATAGACATCATCACCATCTGACGACACATCCGAGTGCGAGTCCATTCCCTGATCTTCCTCATCTGAGTTCCCAAGCATTTCAAGCTCTTCAGAGCCATCAGAATCACTGATAACCTCCTCTTTCTTAGATTCTTTTTCTAGAGTAGGTAATGCCTTTTGCTTCTTCTTTGGTGGAGGATTAACTGCTCTGCCACCCTTCTTCTTGTTGAGTTTTGGACCCGCCATTAAACTGTGTGCATAAGCCCCAAAACACAATCTTAATCGCCCAACACAGAAACAATAGATAGAAATGCATGTCTGGGCAACCAAGTCTTCTAACTAAAGTTTTTAGCTATATTGGAAACCCAAATCTATACCTATATATAAAAATGCCTAGTGCAGCCATGTTTTGGCTGTTTCCCCGCCAAAGCAGTCATCAATTTGTCTATTGTGTAAACTATAAAAGCCAAACGTTGGCGCCTAAACTCATCCACCATCCACCAAATACTTGCTCATAAGTAAGTAATAATTTTTTTAAAAGCCATGAGTTCGGTGGAAATCTATTGGATATTATCGGTTAATACACATAAAATTAAGCATTGGAGCTTAATTTTATCCGATAAATACATGTATAATCTAGACTTTTTCTCACTCATTTCTGCTAATCACTTTCTTTCTTTTTAAAATAAGATGTATAGATCCCAGTCAAATTTGGTACAGCACAAAGCTTCCACCAAAATACACGACATTCATTAGTCAATGCAAAAATCAAACAATTTGACATCAAATTTCAATATCTCACAAATCTTATTTTTTCCCAAATTAGGGAAAGTGAACAAACTTGCAGACCTCATTACTGAGATGGGAAGAAGAAGAAGATGATGATGTAAATCGGTGAAGAAGAAGTTGACCTGATGAAAAAAAATAGAATTAAGGATTCTTAATGCTGTTGAGTTGAGGCTGAGATGAGAGCGGCGAGCAAAAGTCCACGGCGGCAGCGGCGGGGAGCTGACGTGCTGGTTCGTAGGCGGAACGAAGAAAAGGGGGCTGAGGCGGCGGTAGCGGTGGTAGATTGGTGAGTTTAACTGGTAATTTTGAGAAAAAAATGAATTAGGGTTTAGGGTTTAACAAGAGACGAGAAAGGGATGGGCAAGGAGGAAATTATTTATTTACTTTTAAGATATTGTGTTTTTATTTATTGAGCAGGCCAAATTTACTTTACTAGTAGTGTTGCTGGGCTTTGAATGATAAGGCATTAATATAAAATAATTTAATTTAATTAAATATTTAGTTTGCATGATTAAGTCACTGATAGATAATTTGATTGTCATCTAATTATTTAAATGGATGATTATTTTAGTAATGTAAAATTGGGTTGATTATTTAATCATCATTCACTCTATAATACGAAATCTCAAAATATTCTCACAAAAATTATTAGTGGTTTTTTTTATCCTCAATTTATGAATTTTTGCATGATATAAAAAGAGAATTTTATTTTTTATATTTTAATCATAATTTTTAAATTTTTCGTACTCCACAAATCAATCAATACAAACACAAAATTTAAAAAATAATTCAGTCATATTATATCTTATCAATTTCATTTATCACATCTACCAAACCAAATGCTCCTTTAATCTATACTCTTCCTATTGTCCCATGGCCTGTTTTTCTTTATGATCGTATCATGTATCTTAGCATGTTTGTTTTTTGGGATGCTTTTATTACTTATACGTTTTTAAATAATATTTATTACTCACTTATTTTTGTATTTTAGTTCAACTTTTTTAAATATACATAATTAAAAGAAATGAGTCATAAAAGAAAAGGTATTATATAATATACATACAAATTATATATGTATGGATTTTTTTGTTATTTGGTGATGATTTCAATTTTTAAATAAAATAGGTCTTCGTCCAATATAAAAATAGTTTTATTTTTTATTTATTTCAAGCTTTAAGAAAATACAAGATATATAATATACGTTTTTTTTTTCTTTTTTTTTAATTGTTCAAGATAAAATGTAATGATTTAATGCGGCAAAATTAAATGTGAGAGGTCCAATACTTGAATTCATTCACGACTCGTATTATATAAATTAAAAAGGCCCAACCATTTGGTTCTTTTTTCTCTTCCTCATCATCCAATCGTTATTCTCGCTACCTGCAATCAAACTCCTCTCCCTTCACTTTCTTCTTCCATTTCCGGCAAAAGACTCCTTTTAAATAAGCAGCGGTAAGCCCTTCTCTCTCCGCTTTTAACAAGTTACTTACATATTCATAGACAACCAAGGTTAATATTTTTGGTTCCAAAGAGTAGTATTTTGATTTCAAATTGATATTGGAATTGCAAATACTCGCTTTGCTGTTATCAATTTGGCGGTATCACTATCAACCTTTCAGTAAGAGTAAAACTTTATCAGCAAGTATTGAGAAGAGTTGAAAGATAGCAGCAATACTTATGGGTGGTAAATGCAATAGGATTGTTCTTGGCATAATTGCAATTTCTTCCAACTATTCAGCTTTTATAAGTAATAGATTTATAATTTGATACATTTGGTTTTGGGGAAGTGTCCAATGTATATGTAGTGTATAACAGAAAGTAGACACCACTCCCGACCCAGTTTCCCACCGCTCGCCCCTTTGATCCGCCGCCGTCCCTTCTCATCTTCTCCCCACGGCCAACGCCACCACCTCCCTTTCCACCTTACAATTGGGGGGAATTTCCTATTGCCGCAATAGCAGATTCATCTCACAGCTATCCAAGCTGCGTCTGTACTGGTTCCCTTCTAATTTCCTAAACCTTAAGGTACCCTTCACTCCAATTTCTTAGATATCATCCTTAATTTTCATTTTTTTTAAATGTGCAGTTTGCGACTAAATGGTAAACCTTATTTGTACTTAACAAGAATTTGCATTCTATATAAGATGCTACTGATTTTTCGAAACAAAATTGAAAATTTCGTACAAGTATACCTGCAGTCATTATGTAAGAGACTTCAACTTGTAGTAATTTTAATTTTCTGACATCACCTAACCATCTCTCCTGCAGTCGCTGGTTCAGGTCTTGGTTTCTCTCTCTCTGGAAAAGACACCCGCACACATTGTGTGGGGGAGATAGATAGATGATGGATTTCCAAGTTGTTGTGTTAGCAGGCGGGTTTTCAAAGAACCTAGTGCCACTTGTTTCCAAGGTAATCTCTTTCTTTTCCATCCAATGTTTGTTTAATGGAAACAGAGTTCTCTTTTGATGTCTTGATATTGATGTGAAATTTGGGGATATGCGCAGGAGGTGCCAAAAGCGCTTCTACCAGTTGCAAACCGGCCAGTTATTTTGTATGTTCTGGAACTGCTTGAGCAAAACGACCTCAAAAATGCTATTGTTGTGAGAATCCATTTTCTTTTATTTAATTGAGTTCTGTTGTATATTGTTGCTGGTCTTGGATGGCAGGAACTTGAATATGGGACTTCTTTTCTGCTTAGGTTGTTGAAGGGGAGAGTGCGGCTCTTTTGATCAGTTCCTGGATTTCTATTAATTTTGTCGATCGATTACATGTTGAGGTGACAACCCAATTGAATCTTGTTTATGTAGAAACACTCGTTTTATGTTCATGTATAAACAGAACAATTCATTTGCTCTTGTGAAATTGATACTGATTTACCACAAATTGTGGTGCTAAAACTGAAGATAAAAGAACACATTGTAGTTGTGGATCTGTTTTATATTTTTACTGCTTTAATTGCACGTCAGAAACTATTGAGTTAGGATTTGTTGTTCTTTTGGTATGGTCTTATAGTGATTATTTGAGGTTGGTGTTAACTGCTCCTAAAGGTTGACAATAATGATGGTGTTGTAATATTATGTGAATGGAGGCAAAACAAGGTAATAGAAAATCTCAATATGATTGAATGTAAGCACCAAGAGTCTAAGACTATGTAATTTATGGACTGGTTTCGAGTATGACTTCTGTAAAAAGGGTGACGTATTTGAAATCTTTTGACATGATTTTTGTTTCATTACTGTGAAAGATGGACATGAAAGCAAAGGCTTGAATTCTTGGATGCCATGTCAGTATGAAGTAATGTATCAATTAGAGTAGGAATTGGATGAACATGTAGCAGGATTCAGTTGAAAGGAATAGACATACAACGTGAGTAAGGGTATCAATTCTTAGCATAAACTAGGATGTCCGGTTCCTTGTGTTTTTAAAAAATTATGTGCTTGGCATTTGAGGCAGGATTTTAAAAATGAGGCAGGATAATTATTGAAATAGTTAAGAGCTGTCAAAATTTTGGTTTGCAAGTGTTCTTGGAGGTCCCTGATGATTAAACTGACCAGTTGTATTATGGTGCCACGAGATGCTTGATCAATGCTCATTTTTGCTTGGGAAAATCTCCAACCAATTATTTGTTTGAAAGTTCTTTCATGCACCAATCATCTCGATCACATGAACTGGATGGATGTAACTAAGTTAAATACCGAAAATCCAAATTTCTGTTTGTTAACTCCTGTAAATTTTGAAACTGTACAATTCTGCAGCATATATGCAGATTGTAAAAATGATGATAGCCTTCTGCTGATTGATTCTTCTACAACGCGTAGGGTGCTTGAGGTGATGAGATTTGTTAATTCCAAACAATCAAACCACTCTGTTTACGTTTACTTGGTCAATATATTAGTAGTTGAAGTATTTGTATCCTGTTAAAGTATAAAGCCATGTGTTAAAACTCGATTTCTAAACCACTTATTTGGTTTCTCAGTGTGTTTGTATGTTTGGTGCTCAAGTATTGGCACCACTTTCATAAGCCGAGTCTCGCGGGTTATCTCATTAGTCAGCTCATAACTGTGTGTAGAGTCATGGCGTTCAATTGCTGTTGGTTAATTGAGATCCCAATATGTAATTCTGCAGGTCACTGCAGTTCCAGAGGATGTTGGTACAGCTGGTGCTCTTAGAGCTATCGATCACCGCTTGACTGCAAAGGACATCTTGGTTTGAGTTATTCTGTTACAACAATTTTTGAGTTTCTAGAAAATGTTCTGCAGCAACCTTGACTTGTATTATTATGAAGGTTGTGAGTGGTGATTTGATAACTGAGATACCACCTGGGGCAGTGGCAGCCACACATAGACGTCATGATGCAGTAGTTACTGCAATGCTTTTTCCAGTTCCTGTTAGTGGATTGTCAGAATCTGGCTCATCGGGTGGCAAGGACAAATCCAAGAAAACAAGCCGCTATAATATTGTAAGCCTTGATCCGACGAAGCAGTTCCTATTGCATATAGCAGCTGGTAAGATGTTCGCATGTGAGGGTTTCCTCTGGTACGTAATTTCTATTTTGCTGTCACTAGAAATTTGTTCTATTTTTCACAGGAGCTGAAGTTGAAAAAGATGTACGAGCTCAAAAGAGCATTCTTCGAGCAGTTGGCATGGTACACTATTATGCATCAATTAATTAGTTCACTGCATTGCTTGCATCGTAAAGCTTAAGGCATTCGTGGCATTCTATGTGGCACTTGCACCAACTGTTGATAGAGGGCAGGGTAAGTGCTTTATGTAAGTTGTCTTCAGATTCTGGGAGGTATAGATGCAAGAACTGTGGACAACTATATAGTTACACCAGTGTCCTTTCTTTTCATCAAGAAAATTCAGTTTAAGTTGATGCAGAATGTTCCTAAGTTGGCTAGTGTTATTCAAAACCATTTGTAGTTAGGTCTTGAAATTATATATGAGGGCTGAGTGGCAAGGCCCATTTCAGATGCATACACCAAGGTCTGCTTCATTGCTTTGCATAATATGCCCAACCTACTGTCAGAAAAAGATCTATAAGCTTCTTTTGCTTGTACATTTTTTTTTATCCTTACTTTTTGTCTCTTATGGTCCCTTTTTTTTGCAGATGGAAATTCGTTCCGATCTAATTGATGCTCACATGTACGCATTCAAGAGGTTCGAAGTTTTACTTTATGCTTCAAGCAATTATTGCTTCTTCCTTGTAGATTATTCCTTTTATAAAGTTGTAATTTCTCGGTATTTAAATTCAGATCTGCTCTGCAAGATGTTCTAAATCAGAAAGAAAATTTTCAAAGTCTGAGGCGCGATGTATTGCCATATCTTGTTAGGTCTCAGCTGGTTAGTTTTTCTACCTTTTCTACCATGATGACATATGTGTGTGACATCAAGTCAAAACTAACATCAAGTCAAAACTATGTTCCACGTCTGAGATACATGTTCTCAATCACATCTCAGAGATCTGAATTATTATCAAATGGAGTGCAATCGGATGAAAATAGTAATGGCCAGAATGGTCCCCAAGACAGTAAAATTGTGCTATCTCAACTTCTGGCTAATTCATCTACACCAAATTTTCATGATATCTATGCATTGGGTCTGGCTGGGTCTGCTCCTATGAGGAAAACACATAAATGTTGTGTTTATGTTGCAAACAAGAGCAAGTATTGTGCACGGATGAATTCCATTCAAGCTTTCAGTGACTTAAATCGAGATGTAAGTTTTCACGATTGAAGCTATGAGCTTTATTTTCCTCCTCGAAACCCTCACCGTTTCTTATATTCCGCCTTTTGATTTATTGCCACAGGTAGTAGGAGATGCTAGTCATCTATCAGGCTATACTTTTTCTGCCCAGAATAACATAATTCATCCATCTGCTGTAATTGGATCTAAGACAACGGTGAGTTACAGTGGACATCTTCTTGGTTCACAAATCATTATCAATTTGGCACTAGCCTTCTATATAGGGGCAGAGGATGGAAGCTGATATATGTTCACTGCCATTTTATTGTACGTGCTAAGTGTGAAAATAATTATGGTTTAGGTGGGACCACAATGCATGCTGGGTGAAGGTTCACAAATGGGCGACAAATGCAGTGTGAAGAAGTCTGTAATTGGTCGCCATTGTCGGATAGGCTCAAACGTTAAGGTATTTGGCATGCTTTTAATTTGCCGAAAGCTAATTTTATTCTGGCTGCTCCACCTTTAAAGTAAAATATTTTAAGCACGACTGACTTGCTAACTTGTACTGCATATCCTACTTGTACAATTAATTTCTTTTACTATAATGTTTGCTGGATCTGCTCTGTGCTAACTTATTGTACACTGGTTTCAATAGATTGTCAATTCTGTTGTTCTGAACCACGTTTCCATTGCGGATGGTTGCTCGATTCAAGGCTCTATCATCTGCAGCAATGTACAGATCCAAGAGCGTGCCGTGTTGAAGGATTGCCAGGTAACGCTGCCTAGGCCCGTCTCCGTTCCAGTTCACGTGTGTTGCTTCGCCTTGTATAACATGTCCGTGTTGATTCAGGTAGGAGCAGGTTTCGTAGTGAGTGCAGGGGGTGAATACAAGGGGGAAGCCTTGGCGAAGAAGGAAAAGTTCTAGTCACTGATTTCTTTGTACAAGGCTTCATAGCCCTCTCTTGTGCTGTTGCCACTGCTCCTTTTTCTTGCTCAAGAGTAGGCCAATTTTGTCGGAATTTGGAATAGGAATAAACTAATTGCCAATTGTTGTTGATTTTTGGCTTTTGAGGCTGGTGTGGTTGAGTGTGTTCACAGTGATAACATGCGAAATTGTTGGCAAAATGCATCTTGTTGTACATTGAGAATCTTGTGCCATAATTTTCTCAAGTCTTTGCATCTTTAACAAAGGAGAGCCATCATTGCTTAATTATAATTGGGTTTTTTGTTTTGTTCTGTTTTTTAAAATTCAAATCGAACCGAAAAAATGTTTTACAAGTAAAAATCAAACCAAATCGAAAAATTGAAAAAATCAAATTAAATTTTAAAT
Source organism: Monilaria moniliformis (assembly GCA_034509125.1). Lineage (NCBI taxonomy): Eukaryota > Viridiplantae > Streptophyta > Magnoliopsida > Caryophyllales > Aizoaceae > Monilaria > Monilaria moniliformis. The sequence goes on from JAYDZE010145906.1 coordinate 21,407, forward strand.
TTAGGTTTGGATCGTGTATTATATTATTCGTGTATTTTAATAGTGTATTATATTATTCCTAATCACACTGTCCTTTAAAATCTATGAAAGCTATTTAAAATACCTTTCTTTCCCATCTCTTCACTTTCACAAAACCACAAGTTTAGCAGATGCAGTGCACAACTCTACAACTTGATATTTATTAAATGAATATTTTATAAAATTGTTGATGTTACAAATAGAATTCTGAGAACTCAGATAGAATTATCCACTTGGGAAAGTATACCGGTCTCAAAATTAACCAATACGCGGGGTTCAAATCATATCATTTTCTCAGCCATAATAATAATAATAATAATAATAATAAAAACTAACTAAACACACGGTACTCTCGTCTTGAGATTATATTCTTGTCACTGACAAAATTATAAGCTATCAGTTATTTTAATTATTTACTATTTAATTTATCGATTTCACTTATTAATGAGATTATTTATGTGGTTATTTTGTTAAATTAAGAAATATGTCACATAAATTATTATTATTATATACAAATTCTTGTATTAGAATGCAATAATATTGTGATATGATAATTCAGAAAATGAAAACTGGATCCAGAAATTTTAATTTTCTAATCAGGGGAAAAGTATGTTAGAATCTTCGACGATAATAGGTTTATTAAGACAATTCTCCTCCAATTAATAGGTGTTCGAGTCAAAATATATAGGGGTGAGCATTCGGATTTCCGTTCGGATTTTTGCCCAATCCGAACCGATCCGAAAATCCGAAATTTTCTAAAAATTAAATTCGAACCGAACCGAATTATCCGAAAATCCGAATCCGAAAATCCGAAATCCAAACTTCCAAATCTGATCCGAACTGAAAATCCGAAATTGCACAAAAAACCTAACAAAAATCCGAAAATCAGAAATTCGAAAATCTGAAAATTATAAAATATTTTTTCTAAATTAATAACATAAGGTTGGTAGTATATAAAATATCATGTTTCAGTATTTATGTAATAAGAGTGTAAATTGAAGGTCATATATATATATATATATATATACACACACACACACACTAAAAATATATTTCGGATTTCGGATTTATTCGGTTTTTAATATATCCGATCTGAAAATCCAAAATTTGTCAAAAATGTAATCCGAACCGAACCGAAAATCCGAAAAATCCGAACCAAATTTTAAATTTCGGTTTGGTT
>JAYDZE010146017.1:0-22599 GCA_034509125.1 Monilaria moniliformis
TTTTTTCGGTTTATAGTATATCCGAACCGAACCGAACCGAAAAACCGAAATTTGTGAAAAATCAAAACCGAACCGAAATCCGAAAAAAACCGAACCAAATTTTAAATTTCGGTTTGGTTCGGTTCGGATATTCGATTTTCGGGTATTTTGCTCACCTCTATTTACAACCCTTTATTATTCTAATTTTAGAACAAAAAATTGTGAATGAGACAGATGAAAATGAAAAACAACACATTATCAATGGGACATATGGAGTACTTTTTAGGGAATTCATTCGTATGCTTCGAAACTATCGGATTTTGAAGATCAAATTCAAAATGAACGCGATTTAGACAAAAATGGAAAACAAGACAAAATCATGTGGTGATTTGGTAGTGGTTCGCATCACGGCCTGGATGCTCAACTCAACACTTCAACTCTTCAATCAAAACTTTTTTTAGAATTGGATATTTTGGGCACCTTAATGCCCGAGTAACAAAATCAGGTCGCAGTCGAGCAATGGGTTTTTAGCTAACTGGGACTAGGGTAGTCGCTCTGCCTCGCCCCGCATAGACAGTGCTAGTGCGATTGACATTTTACTCAAATATTATACCCACCACCATCAAGTTAGTCTATTTTGATTTTTCGCACATAAGAAAAATTTACATTTAATGTTCTTTGGAAAATGTAATTTATATGCAATTGTTCTACTTTGTGCATATTTATTGTTCCATGCACACATTATCTTCACAAATACTAGATAAATTTATTTTAGAAAAATAAAATTTCAAGACAATTCAAATTATGTAATCAGACTATATTTTAGGACATCCCAAAAAATGAATAGACGACCAATTTTGTTGGATGATTGGAGTAAAATTTTATAATATTGAATCGGTTTGTCGGGTTACCGATTCACAACGGGTTATCTTACATTTGAAAATTATATCAAAATTGGATTGGACAATTGACCATTTCGTGGTTAGCCATTAGAATACGTGTAGAATACGTGTAGATATTCTAATGTTAAGAAATATAGTTGATATCTCATAAGTTGTATGTTAAAATTATCCATCTTTATAAAAATACACTACTTTTGCCCTTAAAATATTGCTCATTTTGCTATTTTAGTTTGTCACCAACACATTGCCCATTGCATTTTTGGTAACTACCCCACCACTATCCTTTATATTTTTTCATCACTTTATCAACTTATTTACGAAAATTTCATGTATGGCTCACACATATACCAAATATTTACTATTAAACACAATACTTCTACGATAAATGTAAGTAATTTTTTCCATCAATCTATATACTTACCTAATATTTATTAAAATTCATTCGAAAAGAAATGAGCAATATTTTAAGGGGTGGATGAAGTATAATTTTTGTCCAAATTATCTAAAATATCTCTAAGGCCACAACCCCAAATTTTCCTTGTTTGACAAAATTTTACATAACTCTTATATATTTCATTTTTGTACTTTTTGAGTTTATTTTTGGAATTGAATCACTCTCACGAATAATTCTCACGGATACTACGTTTTGTGCTATAATTGGTATTTCTTACATATTTTTTATATAAGTACAAATATGTAAAAAATGTGTAAGACTTTACACAAATTTCAAACCAACCATCAAATTGTCATAACCCTGCTGTGCAAAAATAGTCCAATCATATTAGTCCAATCATATTAATTTGATTAATTTTTATATGTTTTTGTGAAATATAACATTTTTCATACACAACTCATGAATTATGACATTTTTATACATTAACACCAAAATTCTTACTTTTAAAACAATTGAAATATATTTAAATTTCACTTAAACATTCGGATCGCAATATCTTATATATTCTCTTTTATAAATGAAATATTAATACAAAACTATAATTGTCTCCATCTTTTCTCCATTTCAATCTTGTTCTAATGAAAACGCACGTTAGGGGCAAAATATCAGAAATACGAATATTCGAAACGAATCAAACTGAAATTTTAAATTTGGTTCGTTTTTTTTTTTATTTCGGCTCAGCTTGGTTTAGATTTTTGGCGAATTTACGATTTTTTGATTCACTTCGGTTCAAATATATCAAAAACATAAAAAATGAAAAATGAGTTTATGTTTAAGCTATATATATATATATATATGTATATATTCAAATTTGGATTTTTCAAATAATTCTGTTTGGATCCATTCAATTTCCATAAAAAAATCGATATTTCGATTCAATTTGAGTAAAAAAACTAAAACCGAGAATCAAATGATAACCCTTACCCTAACATCTCGCGCATAAATCAGGTAATCTCTCACCTTCTCTCTGTTCTTCCTTGTGTTTTACTTTGTTGCTGATTTCAGAAACTGCTTTAAGTAGAAAGACAGTGTACAGCAATGGCGACATTGAGGAACTTGAAGATAAAGACATCAACGTGCAAGAGAATAGCTAAGGAGCTTCACTCCTATGAGAAAGAGGTCGAAACAGAGTCCGCTAAAACCGCCGATATGAAGACAAAACACGCCGATCCATATGATCTCAAACAGCAGGTGAGCCGTGCCCTAATACTTTCTCAATTTTACTAATCATTGCTTGGTTGCCTTTGATTCTTTCTCCAAATGAAATGTAAAGCTTGATTTTTTTTTCGTTATGCTAATCTAGAAATGGTGATAATTCAATCTTTAACGAACAAAACAAGAGAAAAAATGTAACTCAAAATGTAATGTAATGCTTGATTCTGCGTCTTTGAATTTTGCTAATTGAGAAATTGATGTGCATAGATTGTTTTGATCGATGTGGCCTTTGATTTGTTGAGTTTTAGTTGGCCTAACTCAAGTTTTAGTTGCTAAATTTCTACTGTTATTGTTTGCTAAATGTTGATTTTTGTTTTCTTATTTGCATCAAATAAGATTAGTATAAAGATGGATGTATTAGCACTTAAATTGTAGATTTTGGTAAAAATGAGTCGTTTCGAAGGGTTGAATGTATGTGGAGCGAACGAAATCTATATGGAAAAGTCTGTAACAGAGGGAAACTGCAGCAAAAACATAGTTCTAGCGAAGGATCTTGGCTATTTGACAAGGTGGAATCGTATTGTGGTCTTGCTCCATTTCTTTCGTTATACCTAAGTACTAAGAAGATGTAACGTGTGCTGATTTGTGACTATTGATTGATAATAAAGAATGAATACAAAGAGGTCAGCAGATGATGCATGCAAAGTGATATGTACTGAGGAAGAGCTTCATTTGTAACAGACCTATATGTTCTGTGCAGTGTGATTCTGGTTCAATCATCTTATTATTATACTGCTGGGAGTTATCTGACAATCAAAATTTGGTTTTGCTTGCCAGAAGAATCTTGATTAAACCAAATATGCTCTTTTTCTGCTGTTTCTTTCTTGTTTATCTATAACTTCCTTTTTTCATATATTTTGATTAGGAAAATGTGCTGGCTGAATCTAGGATGATGGTTCCTGACTGCCGCAAGCGTCTAGAGGCTGCTCTGAGTGATCTTAAAGGCACTTTGGTAATCAGTCATGTTTGAGTCCTAACTTATATGCTGATGAAATTCCATTTTGTTGCTGATATATCTTTTAGCCTATCTATCTAGGATAATTAAAATATTTTAGTAATTGTTGATGGTCATTTGCTTTTTTTGGGATATAGGGGCCTCTTAGTTCCAGGTCCATTTGCAATATAAGCTCTCTAATCCGTAAATGATAAATGGATTGCCATCTTCGTTCTAGTTGCCATTGAAAAGCATGTGTTTGAGCATCTGTGCCCTTCATGGTGTAATTGCAGATGTTAAAAGAATCTTAGATTTTCGTATTCACACATTCAGTATTGCTGTCCAAAAGGCTAATGGTTCAGGACGATAAAAAGTGTAAAATGCTCCTGATTTGATGCTTCGTTTAGCCAGTACTTGTGATTCAAATTGTCAACTACCTTAAGAGGCATTAGAACTATCGTAGAAGGTTCTTTTACATGTATTAATATCAGTGACAGAATGTCCATGCTACGCAACAATACTGCTAGTCTGCCATGAATTTGTTAAGCTAGTAACTGATCCTTTCTGTGAGCTCCCCAAAAGCAATGAAAGAGAAACAGCAGATGATGATCTCAATCAATTCATGAGCGCATGGATATATATTGAGATGTCTGTTTCTTGGAGTTGCTAATTAAATCTTAATATTCAAAATAACTGCTGCAGGTCGAGCTTGAGGAGTCTGGCCAAAATGAAGGTTCAGAAGTTGATGATGCTCGCAGCACCATTACAGATGTTGAACTAATATTTAAATCTTTAGACGCTTAGTTGGAGACTTGGGTTTATATTGTGTCGACTGTGATTTATGTATGAGCTTTCGCTCTGATGGATAATGAATGCTGAAAAAATGAGCATTGGATAATCTGTTTTGCCATGTAAGATGATCATGTTTTAATATGAAAGCAGTCGGGTGGAAGTAGCTTTATCTGATTATCGATTATGTACTATCTGTACACGATCTCCTATTTCATGTTATACTTGGAAACAAAGATTGTGTCTTAATTCGTCAATGTTGGTGAATGGTAACACAGTTCTGGATTTCGGTGTTGAAAGGAAAAAGTAAAAAGAATATGCATTTCATTTTCTTTCATTTATCCCTCGTCCTCGAGTCAGGCGGCGCCACCGCCTCTACGAGGTTGGCCGTCTTATGTCCTTCAGTTTTGGCGGCGGAAATCTGGGGATTAAATGGAGATTGAATGGGGATATTTTTTATTTTCAATGGTACTGGAATGAAATACTGATGAAAGATATGGGTTTTTTCTCAATCTAGGTCAATGTAGCAAAAAGGATTTTGAAATGAGATTTTTTTTTTTAAATTACAAATCTGGTAAAATGCGAGCTGCAAACGTGTCTTCACTTAAAGTTAACGCGAGAGGGCGTACGCGTCTCCTTGGGAAGGCGCGTGAGAAGGATACGTCTCACTGAAGACGCGTTTCCGAATCACGTCTAAGGTGGAGACATGATCTCGTCTCGCGTTTTTCATCTCTCTCTAGCTACCCGTTGCTCAGTCTAAAACACTTGTTCGCCAAAAAATTGCTGGCAGCGCAAAATGCAAAGAAGATATTGTCTTTTAGGAAGAATACATTCTTATTCAGGTGTGTCTATGTTGGAAGGCGTGTTTAGAATTATGTGTTCTGGTATGAGTAGCCTGTAGAACATGTGATTTTTCTTGTGCTGCATATTTCCAGCGTGAACTCTTTATTTATTCATTCCAGAAATTCGAGATTGGTGCCATGTCCACCCATCCACAGGTAGTTCTAATATAGGAAAAGTGGTTTGCTCCAAAGAGAATACACACACACACAAAAGCGAAACGGTTCTCTTCAAACTTTTAAGGATAGTTGAAGTTTGAAGATCTCTTTTAGCCACTAAGCTTGCTAAAATTAGATGTGATGAAGAACTTATGTTGTTGATTGTATCTTTATTGTTGGTAGGATCTCAACATGAATATCCCCTGGTATAGAATTTACAAGGCACTTTCAGTTGCACAGATTTGAGATGTCTCAATAGGTCTAGAGTAGTCTCAATATCCTTTTAGGTTCATAGATATGATGTGTACCCAACTTCGCTTACCAACTAGCAAGACTCTTCCTACAATATTATTGTGTTCCTTCTGGTAAACAAATGCTTTGATACTTCTGTATTGCAAATAATTATGCATCAACAATAACTCTCATTCATATATGTATGTTTATATACTGTGGAGTGCCATTGTTTTGTATTGCCAGCAGTTATTTGATACTTCTGTGCTCTGACGATTATAAGTCTTGCACATATAAGGCCTTGATTAGTTACTCATCATAATTTCAGAGCCTTTCACAATTCAATCTCCCTGTTTCACTTCCCGGCTCACAACTGCTTGGAGCATCTTCTGCACAAGGAGCTTTACCTGTTCACAACAAAGTCTTTCATCCAAAAAGTAGCAAGCCTGGAATGATTGTAGATGGTTACAGCCTGAATGGTGGTGTTACGGGAGGTTCCATGGCAGGGGCATCGACATCTGATGTGTACGATCCAGATCAACCTTTATGGGCAAATGATAACCCGGAGACATCGGCAGCACTAATAGCACTTAATCAAGCAAATGTTGATGAAACTGAGTCATTTGTGGACATGGACCCTCCCAACCGGCATAATGTTGAGTCAGTTGAAGGTTTTAACGATGATCGTCCACTCAGAAATGCCAATACTGGTGGATCTCAAAGTTCATCTGTGTGGGGAAGAATAAGCAGTTCAAAACGTGGTTCAGAACAGGAAAACAGGACTGAGAAAACACTAAACACGGATCGTTCCAATGTTCCCAATCAAGGAAAATGGATAAATGTTGATGGAGATGGTTCACTTGTTAAGGAATCATTTGCCAAGAAACATAGTGAGTTTGTTCGCGATAGTCGAACACCAGCTCAAAGGGGACTCCGTACTTTATTTGTCAATTACATTCCCCTGAAAGACAATAAGAGGGAACATCTTCTCTCACATTTTCAGAAATTTGGTGAGGTTGTTGACATTTATATTCCCATGCAAACAGAACGAGCTTTTGTTCAATTTTCTAAAAGGGAAGAAGCAGAAGAAGCACTAAAGGCACCTGATGCTGTAATGGGAAACCGGTTTATCAAGCTTTGGTGGGCAAATCGAAATAATATTCCTGATGAAGGGATAAGTGGCAATACTGTTGCGCCAATTACACCTCGTGGAATTTCACTTCCTCCTGTTTCTAATCAATTTATTCTCGACAAAGGAAAAGAAATTCCCCAACCCACAACTGGAAAAGATAGCAACTCCAATGCTTTTGTTGGTCAACAGCAGGTTCCTGACCATCCCAAGTCAGCAACTACAAATGGTTCCAAAGCCCCTCCTTTACAGCAAAAGAAATTGGAGAGTTTAGAGATTTTGAAGGAAGAACTTCGTAAGAAGCAGGAGATGCTGGATCAGAAACGAAATGAGTTCAAGCGCCAGTTAGACAAACTCCGAAAACAAGTAATTCTTTATTTGGAATGTGACTGGCATGTTTCGTTTAAGTGCTTCTTTAGCATATCATCACTCATTTTTTTAACAACCCTGATGTTTCATTCACTGAAGTTGGCATAATTTATATATTTGGAATGTAGCTTGCCGTTCCCTCTTCAGGGATTGTAATGAGCAGGTGTAAGAAACCAAAGTATTGTTTAATAGAAAGGAGTTGAGGGTGTATAGAACAGTCTTCCTCTCCAGTCTGTCCATTTTCTTTAGTTGCTATGTTTCTCCAGTATTGTGTTTCCTTTCCTCCCCAATTTTATGGTTTCCACCCTCACCTTTTTATTCATTTTCAGGCTGTTGGCAGCAAGGATATGCCAGCATCAGATTCAACCACGAAAAGGATTAAAGGTGAAACACCACCTAATCAGGCAAAATCTGAAAGTTCCAAGTCATCACCAAGAGATAGCATGTCCATTGAGAATACTCGATCTGCACAACATTCTGTGACACATACTTCAACTTCAACCATGCCTATTCACGAGCCTTCGAAACCTTCTTTTCGTTCGCAAGCACCTATAGGGACACCATTTGTAGCAAACAGATTCAAGCTGGACAATCGGCCTACAGTGTTCAAAGTTGTTTCGCCGTTACCGTCTGACCTTGCAAATGTAAGTTATACTTCTCTTAGTGTTTATCACACATACTTTTCTGCTTGAAGGAGATCCTATATTTCCCTTCTTTTCTGGTGAGATATACCCATCAAATGGTTATTGACGCATGCTCCTATTTTAGTTCTGGATTTGTAACTCCAGCTCAAATCCCTTATATTTGAGTCATGGAAACTCATTATTTTCTTTGAAGTTAATTGTGTGAATGGCTGCCTTCTAGATGAGTGTCTGGCTGGCTTCATCATGAAAATTACTTGGTTTACCTGTTTTTTTCATTCTAAATGATGAATATGCTTGTTAGGTTGCTGCTCTGGAGGAGCACTTCTCATCGTATGGTGATCTTGCTTCGGTGGTACTGGAAGAGTCAGAGCTTCAAGAGACTAATGATGCTTCAGTATCATCTTCTAATGTTTCAGCTCGTGTTTCCTTTACAACCCGACGATCTGCTGAGAGGGCCTTCTCGCATGGTAAATCATGGCAAGGTCACAAGTTGCAATTTTTGTGGCTTACGTCTATTAATACTGGCAAAGAAGTCGACAGCTCTGGGAATCTCCCAGCCGCTACAAATGTGTCTTTTAACACTGGCAAAGAAGTTGACAGCTCTGGGAATTTCCCAGCTGCTTCAGTTGCGTCTGTTAACACTGGCAAAGAAGTTGACAGCTCTGGTGATCTCTCAGCTTCTTCAAATGCGCCATCGGATGTTAACGCTCAACCTAGTGGAGATGATGCATCAGGGGATAATCAGAAAACTCCTGCCTCAGGATCGGATGAACCTGGGAACCACAAAGTAGAAGCTGATGCAGATTCTGCTGAACAGGAGAAAGATTCGAAATCCACGTCAACCTCATCTTCGGGCAAAAAGCAGCTTTAGCTACCTGATGCTGCTTCTAGTTGTACAGTGAGGTAACATGATGTCAAATTATTATAATTCATATGGTTTAACTGAATCTGCAGCTAAAATCTAGCTTCAGTCTTAGTTTCTCGTTTTCGGGGTTTTTTTTTCGTGGAGAAATGTCTAATTTTCAACTGGCAGTCTTCAGTAAGTGCGAATGCGTTGTGTTCTTTCTTATAGTTATTCTTAGAAACAAGGTTTACATTTTAAAAGAAAAAACACAAAAATTGTTACAGTCAGAACAGTCGGCCTTCTCTTTGGGCCTCTTTACGTTGTGCTATAATCTAAGATACTTGGTTTACACGTTAAACAGAATGTTCTTAAATAGTTTTTGTCTTGCTCATCAGATTATTACTTTAAAAAGTATGGTTTGTTTTGTATATAATGGCTTTTTATTAAAATGATTAACCCCATCTTTGGGTGGGGCCCACAGCTTCGTTTTAAGATCTCGGCTTTATTGTTTTTTTCGCATTTTGCAGTTCTTTTAGAGGGAGGTTTCGCATTACTAATCTTGTATCAAGTAATTTATAACTCTTATAGAATCATAGAAAGATTTCTATTCTATTTTATTATCTTAATTTTTGTCATATGTCATCATCTTAGTGAAGAAATTTGCATGTTGAAGTTGGTTGAAGTATTCCTTCAAATTTCATACTGTAATAGAATTTCCACCATTCTAGTAGATCTTTAGCAGATGTTGAAGTTGGTTAGTCCCGTCGATGTTGCCATCAGATAAAGGTATGATAGTCATTCCTGACGTCGGCATTTTTATTTTTTTTTAACCTTATATATGTTTGATTCAGTGATTATTGAATCACGTGTGCAAGAACGGATAGGATTGTGGTGTGGCGATGAGAAAAAGAAAAAACGAAGAAAAAAGAGTTCGAATAGTACTTTTCAGTTTATTAAGAATATAAGCACAAGCTCCTTTTTATTTGCAAAAATTAAACTTATGGTTTTAATTTTTGTTATATTTAAGTCTTTATTATTCTGTAGCAAAAGGATCAATTTTAAACCCCCTAAAAAGGTATAATGATCTAAATTATATTCAAGGATCTGACGTAACTTTGACATAACTGAATGAACAAAGACCTCAAGCTAAACAACGTGGTATATGGACACAAATGATAAAATCGTGCTACGACTTCGTAATGGCCTCCACGAATTAAGTAGATGATGCCTTTTAAACGACAACCATGTTAGCTAGTCTCAGCTGTTTATCTGCAGGCAGATACTCCTTAAGATAAACACACGTCTGATGCATCACTTGCAACAAGAACATCGCTGAGTCTTCCTCAATCGAGTTGATAGGTTGCGAGGCAGGCAGATAGTGACTGTGCTCTACGCGTCCAGCCCAATCATGAATCCGTTCAGTTGCTTTAAAAAGACATGATGCTACAGATTCTGCAACTATTCCTGAACCACTGCCCAGTAGAGGTGGTAGAGTAGCAGGAAGATCGGTCAAGACGCTTTATCAGCAAACAAAATTGGCATATACTTAGAGCTGCTACCAGATAAGAGGCCAAGAAACCGTAGAGCCTGACAAATAGGAAACCATAGTATCAGTAAACGTGGAAAACAAGTACCACAAGGACAAGCACCCCCACGACACAGTCAAATTTTCACGACCAGGACCAGTAAAATACCAAAAACACCAGTAACATCTATTTTAGCCATATATATAGTGGAGTTACATATTTGGCCTGTATTCCTAAAAGATGTTGGGTTGCTTTCGTGACAACCAGTTTATGACCATGAATTCACTTAGTAGTACAAAATTGAAGCCTATTGTGTGAAATTTAGATTTTTCCTTGGCTTAGGTATTACATTTCGACATGTGTAACTATGTTTTTATTTAAAGAGGAAGTTTTTGGCTCTTACTGTTGAGGGGTAACTTGTAATGCATAGAATTTCTGCTGTGTCCCTGAGCCATTGTCTTCTAACACTGTCATCATAGTGTTGCAAAGTTACAGTGACTTCTATCAGAACGTTCCAGATAACTGCATGTTTTCACATTTAAGTGTGCCGTTAGCTTGAGTTAATAAATTTCAATGCAATGCAATTTCGAGTTTACAGACTAACCTTCCGAATCAGAGTCCAATATATACGCTTTCAGTTTTGCAAGTTCTGCCAGAGGGATGGAACCAACTCGAACTAGTGCAGCTTTAGCTTTAACTTTTTTTAACGTCTCAAATATTTGGTTGCATTCCTCTTCAAAGTTTTTATCAGGAATCTGTACAACAAGAGAGAGAATGAATCAATAACATGTCAGTGTAAGTAGTGAGTATTGGTAGCTGTACAGTACAGAAATATCATATGACTTGTAGAGAAATCAGGTCTAATGATACATTACCAGCAGGAATTTCAATACCCAGCCTTGTTGAGCCTTCGCAAGACATTTAACTGCTTCAGTCCATTCAGCTTTGGAGTTTTTCCGGTATAATTCAGTATTAACACTTGAGTGAGACCATGGCAACATTGTAAAAAGAACTTCCATGCACCGTTCCAAATTATGTGCATAATCTTGAGTTTCTGAAGATTTGTTCAAACAAATCTGCAAACTCTTCCAGCATGAAACTCGCATTGAGATTTTCTCTTCATTGTTGTATCGATCAGAAGAATCAAACCAATGAAAGAAATCAGAAATGTCATCAAAAAGCTTTGCAACTCGGGAATTGGAGAATATCTTCAATAGATCTGCCAGGTGCAAGAGCAAAAGTGATTGCAGATTTGACTCGAGTGTCTTAAACCTTGCTCCATCGAATAGCTCATCAATAAAAGCAAGAAGTGAATCAAACTGGTGTGCGTGAGACAAAATGAATATAAAGCACTCCTCTCTCAGGGTTCCTTTTTTGAGGTCTGTATCTTGGGAAGGCGTTTCAGTAGTTCGATCACCATATTTCATGCACCGTCTGACGGTTTCTCCCCACTCCATCACTGGCAATCGTGGAGCACGTGACAGGCATCGTAAAACAAAAGCAACTGTTCTAGTATTTACACTGGTACCAAGCTGAAATTTATGAAAACCAGAAAGCAGATCAGAACTTCTATGTTGCTGCAGAAACAGTCGATATTCCAGGAACATGACAATGATGATTATTTAACAAAGTACACAACGACATAAGGCCAAAATAAATCAACAAGATAGTTACATGAACATCAAAGGGAGGAGAATTAAAATTGAGCAAGATTACCTCTGAATAGTTTATCTGCATAAGCCACAAAGAGAATTTCATGACAATAGTGTCTTCAGCAACTCCCTGAGAGGAAGACTTAGGGGCACCTGTGTCATCATGTTCAGCATCATTTGTGTCTTCCTTAGAGAACACAGAGTGCCTGAGAACTGAAACTGCCCATGCTGCATTCTGCTGTAAGCCTGTAACTGAGGATCGTCAGAGTTTTGTGCGTAAAGGAATATCTCTTGAATTAGGGATGTCGATTCAGCCTCCAGGACATGATTTGAAACCAGAGAATCCGATACATGAGACAGTTCCTGCCAGGAATTTTTTATTTTAATCCAGATACAAAATAGAAACATAAGTATATTAATAATTTTTTTGTCTCAGCATGTTATGTGGTAGAATGTAAACTTCTTTTACATTTCAGATGCGCTCATATTCGAGATATTGATTTCATTCCTTAGTTGATCCTCTATACATGAATCTAGCTCTTTGGTAATATGGAAACCTGATAACATTATATCACTCCAGTCACTACGTATACTCTCTAAGTAAGAACATTAAGCATGTACTCAAGCAAATATCATTTTCCTTCTTTTTGTTATATTCCTCTTATGTATTACACACTTCCCAGAAATTCAGCTACTCTTGCAAGCTAGTATTTTGCATTTTCATATATAAACAAAAGAAGTGCTTGAGATACAACCTTTTGCTGGAACATGGTGGGTGAGGAGGAAGAAGGGACCAGTTGAATCAGCATCCCAGCACCAGCTCCCACTGCATTTATGACCCCAAGCATCCCTCCAAGTTGAACAAATGGTAGGTGAATACTCGAGTACGTTTTTCTACACAGTTCAAGAAATCCTTTAACATGCTCCTCCTTTAAAGAGGGCAGCCTTGAAATTGAAACCAATGAAAGGAAACTTCCAGCTCCCACACAAGATGCCATTATTAAGTTCTGGAAGAAGTTATCAGATTGTTTAACAGACAATAGTCCAGATATGAGCTCCATGAAGCTGCTCACAAGATGGTCCAGTTCAATATCATCAATCAGTTCTACCTTATGGCAGAAAGACACTACAGTTGGTACTGAAAGGCATGCTCCTAGTGCCAACACTGGCAAACATGTTTCTCCTCCAGCATGCTTTGGGAACAAATCATTTGCACTAGGAATCCATGAAATGATGAGGGACTTTAAATAAAGGACTGCATCACAATTCCCAGCTCTGTATATTGCCCCAAGAGAATTCCCTAAACCAATGACAGGTCCAGCAGCACCCCAGGCATCCTCCTCCAGATGATCAATATCGTCATCCACAACTTCAACTTCAGATGAGGACGGATCATCTTTTCCTAAGGGAAAATAAGTTGCTACCTTCTTAAGAATACCAGCTGAAGATCCACTGAATTGATCTGTCATCTGAACTAAGGTCTTAACAATTTTTTTTAGTAATTCGATTTCCTGATTCTTGTATGTTTCTTTTTCAAATTGAGTATTAGCTCCAGAATCAACTCTAGTTAGAAGAGCTTGGCATGAAAAACCTAATCCAATTCCACAAGCTCCTTTCACAAGGGTACTCTTACTACTAGATGCTACCTGTTTAAGAATGGATCAGACGTTATTATAGCACATACATAAGATTTCTTGTACAGCAAAAATTCAATTCATAAAACATATGAAATAAAGGAGACCTAGAAGACCTTCTTCAGAGGAAAAGGAGCATAAATTTGAAGGACATGCGAGATGAAGAGGCAAAAAACTTTTCATGACAATAGGAGCACATTTCACTCAAAATATATTGTCCAAAAATCAATGCCTCTTCATATCAAGGAACAAAGATATAGCAGATGTGACTATAAATGGTGAGACTATACATATTTGTCTTAAAGTCAGACCACTAGCATATACAGCTAAGCCTCTCATTGATTATCTAGTATTTAGAATCACAATCCTATACCTCAAGAAGTGCAGTTACATTCTTAAACTTCTGTTCATGATCAGTCAGATGAAGGCAACTTGAGATCAACCCAAGAGAAATTGCTGCTGACCACTGATGGTGTTCATGCTCATATCGAGACAACCAATTTAACAAGAACTTTGAAGCCATTGATTGGACAGCATGTGCTGATGCAGGTAGCACCTACACAGGATTACATGGTAATCAATAATAAAAACTATAGAAAGGAGTCATAAAAAAATTCCTAAACTTTGCCCTTTAACTACGAATTTGAAATTCATCCCTATTCTAATTGATTGTGGGAAATTAAATTTAGAATAGCAAGTTAAGATAAAACCTTGAAAAACATGAAACCAGCAACTTATACTAGATTCAGTTGCAAAGTAATAAAGATATCTGTCCTAGAGCTTTGAGCCAATCCAGTTAAGAACTAAGAGGTCGGAAAAGTGAAACAGAAAATAAAAGTGTGGCTAGTTATCAAGCCTGATCCATGGTTGTTTGCAAAGCTCTCTTGAAACCTACTGCATTACCTCCCTCCCTCCTGGTATTATAAACATCCTCTGCTAGGAGAAGTGATTTAGACTGGAATAATTGCATAACAGACTAAAATTTCAGTTTCTAATCCTACTTTATTCATAAATCATTGTATCATGTTGTTATAATCAACTTTATGGGAATACAATTTTTGAAAAAATATAAATTGCCACATTTTGGATCAAAGTCATAATTAAGGAATGAAGCTGCAACATTTCAGCACAGCGAGTGCTTAAATTTGTTGATTCGTGTCTCTAAAATATAATGGCAAACTTTAGGTGGAACGAGATTAAAATTGGATGTGCGCTAGGAAGTCGAATGAAGTGCTTGAATAGATGGCAGAAAGCATTAAATCTTCACCAGACAAAAAGCTCCAAGTGCGAGAGCAATATTCTCAGCAGATCGAGGAATTGCTGCTTCTGCTAATCTTGTTAGGCTCTGCGAGATTGTGTGGATCAGATAGCTACATATTTCAGACCCAAAAAAGGACTTATGTGTGCAGAAGAGACAAAAGAAGGATTACAATGAACCTTCAGAATATCAGTAGCAGCCTTCGATGTTTTGTCCAACATGGTCAAATGTGCCTTTGACTCAAGCACCATGATGAAGACCTTAACCATCTTTCTATGAAAGGTTTCCATGATTGCAAAGAGAGAAGGGCAAGCAAAATATTTCTTGACAGCAGAAGAGAGCCAGATATTTCCAGAGCTGCATCCTCATATTTACTGTGCACATCCTGTAATCCCTGCAGACTGATACTTTCAAATATACAATCCTTAAAAGCAGTTTGGTAAAGATACAGAGACACAGTAATCTCACTTTAAATGATCCCTGGTTTCTCACATCTTTACGAGTAGGAAAGCAAAGCAAAGCAGCACCAGGTAATTCTTTAATCCTGTAGTTACTTCCTGCAACGGAAATGTTCTTAGCATGGTTTCAAATTCAATGTGGGAGAGACATAGAGGTTCAGATTAAAAATTCCACTAATGATAACATGAACCTATTCATTTTCCATAGAATGAACTAGTCCTCATGTTGCCA
Source organism: Monilaria moniliformis (assembly GCA_034509125.1). Lineage (NCBI taxonomy): Eukaryota > Viridiplantae > Streptophyta > Magnoliopsida > Caryophyllales > Aizoaceae > Monilaria > Monilaria moniliformis. Next base: position 15,249 of record JAYDZE010146017.1, read on the forward strand.
GCTTCATCAAAATCTTCATAATTTTACTGTGAATAAAAGTTATCACTTGGTTTGGTGCCCCTTTGTTCTATGTAAACAAAAGTCAAAAGCTACTATCTCTAACTTTAGATTAAGACCAACCTATTGGATTGGGAAGAGGAATAGACTTACACACATTTTAGACAAGGTACTAGCAATCTCTAGGTTAGACAAAGTTGAGAACTTATTTTGAAAATGGCCTTGTACCTGAACCAAAGATAACCTCAGGAACTACATCTAACAACTTGAAAATCTTGTTTTGAGATCCAGTAATCCTAATCTGCTTTACAGATCTTCGCCTCGTACTGTAAACACAAATAAGGATGATCAAGATGAGATCTTTGAATAGTTTCTCCCACAGCACAATGCAGATAATAAAAATGTTTTTTCTTAACATGTGCTCATAATTTATAAGTCGGACTTCGAACTCTTCTAGTGCTGCAAGCAAATCAGGATTACTCTGAGAAAAGACAAAGCCCATGTTCCTGGCACCGAAATCTGGTATGCTTCTCTGAATATGCACCACCTAAAAATAAATGCATTGTGAGATAGAATGGGAAAACAATTTGTATAGTAAATCAAATAAAATGCCAGGAAAAGTTATTTGATGCAGTATGAAAATTCAACAAAATAAATTAGGTATTTCAGTTCTAAACTAAAGTCAATCTTCTGGTCCCATTTCACTACTACCAGATTTTATTGGGAACATTACACAGAATAAAGTACTTAAATAAATAATAATGGCATTAAAAACACCTACCTCATATTGCATTAAAGCTCTTAAGGCAGCTTCTTGACCTCTTGTCCACAAAGAACTCTGACTAACTTGTCTTTTGGTTCCAATCTTCCATAATATGTTCAGAACATCTTTAGCAGCTTCTGGATATGCTTCAGCATCCATTGCTCCCCATCTCAAGAAAAGAGCCAGCCTAATAAATGAAATTAAAGTGATAAAATGACTGAGGGCAATAAGGAGTTTTGCATCTTAAAAGTCAAGCTACATGAGCAAAAGATAAAGTCCCAAGGAAAAAGCAACACTACTAAAAGCTCATAAACAGAGTTACAATCCTGTGAATTATGACTCTCTGGAGTTTAAAAGCCAGCAGAGATAAGTAATTGACAGAGGAACAATTTTGTGAGATATAATAGAAAATAAAGATTATAAATATTGTTTTCAAAACTCATCAGCTGTCGACATAAACATCAATTTTAGGCAACAAGAATTCTACACATCTATATGAACCTTGATATTTACTTTTTATTCACCCTATACAACTTTACATAAATGACTTTTGGCTGCTCAATTTATATAGGTTCACCATAGAGTAAATTCAAAGATAGTGGCAGTCTATAAATCCCAGACTTCGATCTCTAACATCTTAGAAACTTATCAAAACAAACTACGAACATTATAAAGAAACTGAATCAAGTCATATACCTATTGGAGAAACAATGCGACCTGTCATCATTTAACAGTGTCCTAAACTTACACTCAATGGTTTGCTAACATAATTTATAGTTTTACATTTCAAATTTAAACGATCATGTAAAGTACCAGAAGTAACAGGAGAAACAGCAACAAAACATTTACCCGTAAGTAACAACGGCATTCTCAGAGTAGTTCTGCATTTGTTTTTCAACCACATCCCAAGCAGTATAAAAATCTGGATCCAGAGTATGGTGGTATATTAATCACTTGTACATATCTTTGGTCATACTGAGCATAAAGTGAAGCTAAACTTTTCTTGATAAGAGACTAAGACTTTGAAGCAGTGAAAGCATTTAAAGGTCTACCTATCACATCAGCTTCACAAAGATAAGCAAGGCTTTGTAATCCAACAGACTGAACCAAAGGATTGTGATTTTCTATACAAGCCTGTTATTGAAATTGATTAGTGAGAAAGCTTCACTCTGCGAGCTTGTGAAGTTCTAGAGAAAATAAGTATGGCATACCGCTACAGACAAAATAATGTCCACCCCCCTATCAGGGTTTCTTTTGCAAACATCTTGAATAGAAAGTGCAATGCTCATACAGATTCCTCGTTCAGAGCCGTGCAGTATTAATTCATTTGGATGCAACATCCTCTGAAATCACCGAGGAAAAAGAAGATTCTTTATTCTATGTGAACTTTTGGGTTGGAATTTTCCAGTATGATATTTGCATTCTTCATAGCTTGGCCACACAGGCAAATTGAAAGATCAGATGGGCAGAGCAAAAGTGTAACCTCACAAGACCAAATAGTTATGAAATACCATGCTGCAACTCTAATATAGACATATAGTAATATAGTAATAGAGAAATGAAGCACAAAGAGTAAGAAATCAAGCATAAATAAACAAGACAACAAAGACCTTGCCTGCAAACTCCCAAAGACACGGTCATTGATCTCCCACGTCTTACAAATCAAGCGTATTGCAGTAGCTTTTATGAAACTGAAAAATTAACGAGCAAAGTCAAACATGTTATCACCTACAAATTAGCATCAGAACTCCTAAATTATGAAACACCTTGTTGCAGATTTTTTCCCCAACTCTCTGATTGAATTAGGAGAACAAAATCATAACACTCCAAAAGTAGTACAGAAGAAATTGAATTCTACACAATAATTTTTTTTTTATTGCAGGAAACCAGTTATCTAGGTAATTTAAAAAAGATGGTTCCCTTGTTAAATGAAGCCATGCCTAATGATTAAGATAAGTCAGCAAGTACCTAAACTGGAATATGGTACTTGAAGTTGGACCTAGAACTATGTACATAACATTACTGTTTCATAATGACGAAAGAATTGAATGACATTTTATTCGGTGTTGGTGTGGATATAAATCTCATGTTGCTTCTTCTCCAAGAAGTCTCGTTTAACTATGCCTAGTGGAGTTTGCTTATATGACCAAAATCTTTCTAAGTTAAGTGCATGATATAAGCCATTGGACTCTTTCCTTACCCCATCATCATCATTGTTCAATTTATAATCAACATCTAACCCCCTCCCCCCTCCACACACACAGAATAAATTGTTGCTTCATACTCCAAAAATATTTTGCGCCATATACAGGGTAAATATATATATGAACAATTGCATATGACATACGGATTCACATCCTTGTGAAGCATTGGCAGAAGAACCTGATGTACCAGAGGTATCATTGCAGAATGTGCAGCAACTGGTGGAAGCAAAGCCAATAGTTTAAGCTGCATTGAGAAAGAACAGAAACATTTTGTGATGGATGATCGCACCTTTGTTCAAATAAGTCTGAACAATTTACAACCCTAATAGTTGTATTTCTGGCGGCTGTCTAATTCTCACCAGCTTATCATGAATATTGTTATATTCTTCAGCACTTAAGCATACTTGATTGTAGAAAAGAACTGTTAGCAACAAAGGAACACCAAGTTTAGGTTCAATATTACTTCCAATAGTAAACAGATCAATGGAAAAGTTTGTCGTTTGATGCACAAGGAAGACACCGGCAACTGAGCACAGTATGAGAGGCATTTCTACAAAGACAAAAAGGGTAGAGCATAAGTAGCTGAGATAGCTTCGTTTAAGACCAACAAAATAAAAATGCATCCAACTTTGCAGATAGATTTTTTAGAACATAGGAATTAGGAAGCATTTACTACCACTTAGAAAGCTTTCTTCAGAACGAGACATCCCCAAAGCGGATTTGCGCTTTGCAGTAATTCTTGAAGAATACACTTTTAGAGAAAATATCCAAGCTTTTAGATCAGAATGCACTTCATTAGAAGGTACATCTCCATCAGAAAAATGATTGACATAGTAAAAACCATCCAGTGACAGTTGATCCTGCAATTAATAGTTGTCCACCAAGATTAGGCTTATTTTGTAGCACGAAGAACATGCTGCAGAAAAAGCAAACTTTTGAGATAATCTTCATAGATATTATGCAGATTATGTTGACAATGGCTTAATTAAAATAGTGGAACAATAGAAGAGAAGCTAGCCAAATAGATAAAATGGGAAAAAAAGCTTCTTTGATTAACTTCGTCAGGACCTGATCAAATAAACAATCTATCAAACTTTGGCCTACACATTTCAATGGAAATGCGCAGAAAAATCCATCTTTCCCATGGAAGGTAATTGATTTATACCTTAAACCATATATTCCTTATAAACCTAAAAACTATGTCTCCAGGGGTAGTGATAGTCAGGTTTCGCCCTTCTACTGCTTGTTCTTCCCTTCGAGCAATCAGTAAATCAGTAGCAGTCTTTCCCAATATTGAAAGTAAATGTGTAGCAGTTTGTTTAACAGATCTGGATGGGGAGGAAACAAGTGCAAGCACAGGAAAAATGAGCAGGAGCTCTTCAGTCAATTCACTCGGAGAGGAACCAGTCCTGTTTTCTGCACAAGCATGGAAATTTATGATTAGAGGAAACATAATAACATAGGCAATCATTTACAGAAGCATGCAAGTATCAAAATTATTCCGTACAAATTACTTATTGATCAATCTGTGAATTGTCATGGACCATTTAGGATCTATTTCAACTAGAATGTAATTCATCTAGGAAAAAAATCACTGAGATCGACTAAATAACATATGAAGCAGCAGTAGTTTGTAACAGTGGATTTTGTAGCATCCGATAAGGAAAAAGTTGATAAACTGGTGCATTAAAGAAGTCAGACAATGAAATACAATCATTGGCTACTCATATAGTTAGGATTTCTATTTAAGAATCTAACATTCTTTTTTTGCACCACAACCACTGAATGCAGAACTGACAACAGGTGGTGGAAGAACTATACCATTTTTAACTTTCCATCTTAAGAGAAACAATGCCAGGTTAAGTACAGAGTATTGTTCGTGCTCAAGCTCCAGTTGAGTGAGAATAGAGAACAAGGACAAAATCACAGACGACTGGTTGCAGTAGTTAAGTCCAAGCTCTTTTTGGACAGCCAATATGTGCCTAACTGCATCTAAGATTTTCTCAACCCCACCAGAGTACTTGCAGAAGTCCCTATGTAAGGATAAAATTGAATCCAGAAGTTCCAATCCACACAGTTGAGCTTCATGAATGAGCTGATAAAAATTACAAACAATAAAGATGTTACAGGTTCTGAAGCGGAATTAAATAAGAAAAATAGGGCACAAATAGTTGGAAAAAAAAAAAGAAAAGAAAAAGGAATTGGATATAGCTATCCAGAGATATGTAACACTTTTGATTTAACGTACCAATCCCATTCTCACCAACTGCCTCAAGACCACCTGATACGCATCCACCAAGCACTCAAAGACACCAGAAATATTTTCAACATCCTGCAGAAAAAGGGGTAAAGCAAGAAGTAGGAAGTTCAGGCACCATAAATATGTTATAAAATGATCCAATGATGCTAATCCAGTACCTCAGAGATGTTTTCAGTGCAATACTTCACCTTCCAAATGAAAATCAAGAGAACGCAAATGGCAGCATTTCACAAACTATATATACTTACTTCGGCGTTCTTACATGGAATATATTTGAGACGGCCCATCAACAGCTTAATGATGGGAATAGTCTCCTCAGGAGATGAGCAGCAGAATGCCGTCATTGTGGACACTAAGTTCCTCAGATATGTAGAACATGCACCCGAAACGGGCACCTGTATAACGGAATAATTCAGAAAAGGGCCCAAGAATTCACAGACAGCCTCCACTCCAAGATATTTGCACTTCATGATGAACACAACTACTTCTTTGATGAGCCCTCCTTGAACTTCAGCGCCACAAGAAAGTATCTACCAAAGCCAATATATCCATCAAATTTGCATGAATCATAGAGTAAACTAAAACAAGTATATGGTGTCCAATTCAACCTTTTGAGATTTTGCCTATACATACATTCTCCAAATTGCTGAATAGCAAGCAGCCAATGTTTAACTTGCTTATTCTATCATAAAACATCACATGAACTTACATGTAAGTTAACAGTAATTCATATTTCCTTTTTCACATTCCATCCAATCCAGAAATTCATTGCAGAAAAGACAAAGGTAAACAAAAATCCATCATAAAAAAATCCTAGCATCTCATGCTCAACACTCAGAGCTTCATAGAGCTTCCAACGAAAAAATAACAGCTACACCTTGACGAATGGGTGATTCTGTGAAGACCAAAACCGAAACGACGACGGATTCCGCTCAAAACCAAGTCTAGTGAGCAAACCAATTGCTTTAGCGAAGACAGCAGCAAATTGCGGATTGGATGAATCCTCGAGCGCGGACTGCAGCTCCAACAATCCATCGGCGAGATCGAATTTCTCGTCCTTAACGAGACGGCAGAGTTCTCGAGTCGACTGATCGACCACCGCCGCGGACGTGGACCGGAGGCACCGGCTGACGGCGTCGAGTCCGGAAGTGGAAGGCTGCGCCGAGCGGAATTTCTCGAAGATTGAGGCCACTGCGAGCTTCTGGAGTGAGGGTTGGGGTATTCGAGTCTTCTCTAACAGTGGAGTGTAGGAATCCATTTTCAGTTCAAAAGGAAAAGTAGGAACCGGAGGGAAAAGTGGCAAAATTCTGGAAATGGGAGAATGTATAAAAAAGATTTTCAAAATGAGAATCTTTTTTTAAGATTTCGAAAACGGGAAAAGTGCATTTCCCAAATGCGCCTTCAGGGTGGAACGGAAGCCGCATGTGTGTGATGCGTCTTCAGGGAACACGCATACACCACATGAGTCTTTCGCTGGGTTAAAACACCCCACCAGCAGCCGCAATAGCACACTCCAAACACCCATATTTTCCAATCAATTGCATTGTTTAGGTCGTTTTTGTTGCGTTTCTTCATCAAATTTTGTTCCACAACATATAAAAGTATGTAATTTTACTGTTATTGTTATATTTACAGTTTAATGTGCACATTTTTATGAAATTTTGTATAGTTAGGGTTTAATTAATTTAGGATGAAATTTTGATGAGTATTGTGTCTAATTTAAGCAAGGTATGATTTGTATACTACATTTATATGTGTTTTACAAATTATTTACATTATGATAATTGTTATATATTGATTTCTTGGTATTTATTTAAGTTAGTTAATAAATTATTGTGAGAAATGTAATGTTTAGTAACATGTTCGGATGTTATATTTTATGGTGATGCAAATTTGAGACTTTTTGATAAATTTAGGGTTTTGTATGAATTTCAAAATTATGATAGATTTAAATTTTTGTATTTTGATAATTATCGATTTGTTGAAGGAATTATGTTGTTGTTCGTAAACTTATATTGAGATGGTAAGATAATTCAGATTCCTGGTATTGGTATTGCTTATGATCCACCAAGTTCAAGAGGATATATTATATTGAACGAGAGTGTTTCATATGATGGATTGATTTTT
>JAYDZE010146128.1:0-22594 GCA_034509125.1 Monilaria moniliformis
TGATTCATTTTATTAATTATCCACGGAGAATCGCCGAAAACCCCTATTCGGCGATCTTATCGCACCGGAAATTCATAATTTTAACTAGGGCCGTTTTAGGGACATTACAGTTGTTCAGGGTGTAAGATGATCGTCGAAGTCTTGCAAATCTATTCCTTCGTTTATGAAATGTGTAATTGTCGATTAATTTGTAATTCCATAAGGATTTTCGTTGTCTTGTAATTTATTTGATTATGCATTATTTATGTTGTAATTTAATTCTTCTTACTTCATTTCTTCGTTTTGCATTAAGAATACAAGAACTTCTTTAATTTTCCAAGTTAACGAACTATTTCTCAAAGTTTAATTCATCAAGCGCGAATTAATAACACATATTAGTTAACGAAAATCGATAGTTATTACAAATTATGTGTAATGAATATGTAGTATAATTATTTTATACGTGAATATGTTAAGTGAAATATTGTCACGTTCTCACTATTAAAATTTTATTGCAATAACCAACCCAAACTAATATAATATGTACAATTAATTGATTGAGTAGGCCGTGATGGATGGTGAGGTTACAAAGCATTGGCGGAGCAATAGGCAGACATAGTAAGGACGGGAAAAGGGCTTAAGCCCCTATCAAACTTTTTCTACTTTATATTTTGTGGAAATTATTGAAAATTGTCTCTAGCCCTTACCTAGTCGATGTCTCAAAGACCAAAAATCGAAAGTTTGAGTATTTCAGCCCCTACCAACATTTCTTTCTGCGTCTACCAACGGAGCTACATAGTAATGTGGGCTCATGGCCCCCCAACAATTTTGAAAATTTTAGGGATATTTTTAGTAATTTTTTATAATAAATATTTTTTTTAAATATTATTCTTAAATTAGCTTGATTATAGAATTTGAAAATTTGTCTTATGTTAGAACTTAAACCTATGGCTAATTTCTATATTTTTTTATTGCTCCAACATTGATACCAAGAAGTTGTAATAAAAGTAAAGACCTTTTGAGATTTGTTAAATTTATGGTAAGTTTGAGTTTAATTTGTGTTTTGATTTAAAGAAAACCTTATCGAGAAAACTGTGAAATATCTTTTTGAACTCCCAACGTGAAATGTTGACTCCACCACTGATAAGGTAGTGTTACATACAAAACGGTATCATGTGTTGGTAGGAATTACTGCACCAACTGAGGCGTAGTTCACTCATAGTAGAAAACTCACGCCTTTTTCATTAACATCTGCATACGATGGAAGACAAGGAAGCCCGACCATCTCGGATACATATATGTATATACAACAATCAATTATTATATAATATATGTATTTTACGTGAGAAATGAGTATCATGTATAGATATGAATTATGCATGTATAAACACATAAATTCTTTGAGTAAGAGATTACAGGATTCGAATCCAAGAGTTTATTAATCAGTCGCTTATTCATGGAATATATTGTTAGAACCTTTGGCCTTTCAGCTGCCGATACTTTTGACATTTCAACTGTCGATCAATTGATGTGCAACACAACACAACACAACACAACACAATTCTCTCTCAAACTCTTATTTTCCTCACGCATACATCACTTTGCATTTCATTTTGTAATTTGTTTGCTCAATTTTCAGAATTTTGTCAAATTCGTCGGTGCCTAACGAGTTTGAGGTGCTTCTATATGATAGTAAAAAAATGTTTTATCTTTGGGGACACTACGGCAATCCGAGAGCATCAGTTGGAGCATAATTTGTCTTGCAGAAAGAGGAATTTTCTTCGACTCGACTTAACAATTAATTTGTTTATTTCTTTCTGTTGTGATCCTCCTAATTTATACTAGATTTTTTTTCCGGTTGTAATAGTTAGCCTGCACGCTTTGTTGTTTCTTTTAATATTTATGTGTTTATGCATGATTCTTATTTATCACAAATATTTACAATTTTCATCGGATCAATTTTCAATATAGGATAGGTACCAACGAGGATTTTGCCGTTGCAGAATCGCCAGTAGCCCTGCTTTAAAATCTATACCATAAGGTAGGAAGTCGGCTTTAGCAAGACTGTCTGCAAAATACTTGTTGTCTCCGGGGCTGATAGCGAATCTCCGGATACGTACATCGCTGTATATTTAGATTCACCATCACGACTACTTGCCAAAAAAGTAGCTGTGATCATCAACACCAGAATCCACACATGATGATCAACTTTCATATTTTTTTGAAAATAATTGTGCTGTGTGCGCATGATTTAATGCTTTGCTGCCTTGTCTGCACGCGGCATAGTAGCTACTATTAGTAGACTTTATTCGAAGTCATCTATATATTCAACATGCATATATGATATATGTCAGAATGAGGGATCCAAGTACAATGTAAGAGGCCCTTAATTAGTTTTAGAAGTTACACAAGAGCCATCTGTTGTACATTTAGTGGATGGCAATCGGAGAGGGAGCCCGAATAAGCTCGTTGAGCCAGAATTTGATTCACTGCTTCTGTTGGATGAAACGCGTCCCAGAAAATATGCTGCTTTCTGTTATCGCAAGGGACAGAAAACGGGAGGCATGTTATCTGCCCCTGGTTTCTTCCTATTCCACAGCACCCTCGGTCTGTCACATGAAATCCTGCAAAACATAACCATGTATGCGTATTTGATCAATTAGGTTAACATATTTAATTGAAGAAGCAAGTGATGTGATAGCTGTGTTTTTTACCATAAGTGTTGGCATTGTTGAGTAGGTCAAGAAATGCTCCAAATGTATTACCATAGGCAAATATAGTTCTATTATTATTATTAATATTGTTGTTGTTATACTTGGTGTTTAGATCATCAACAAGAGATTGAAGTCTCTCGTTGAAGATGGCTGCTACATTGTTTGCATAAGCAATGCACTTTCCTGGTGGAGCAGCGCCCTCGGCTAGCTGATTAGGGATGCAGCCGAGAGGTCCAACGCCTCCCAGCAGAAATTTCCGAAGGCCTAAGCTTCGCAGCGCCTGCAAAATAGCTCAATTAAATTTAACTACCTTAGCTAGTTGAGCAACAAGTGAGATCATCATGATCATATTCACACCAAAATCTGCCTTGCGTATCGATTAATGAGAAGATCGGCGTAGTCTTTAGGGGAGTAGATGTAGCTGGTTGAATAGAATGAAGGCTGCAGATAGTTATTAATGTAGTCATTGCTGCCTAGGGACATCACAACTAGTGCCTTAGCCAAATAATTGGTGATTTCTTCATCTCCCATTTGGCTCCTCAGCTCACTCAAGGTGCTCTCAAAGTTGACTACTTGTGCAGACAAGCTGAATCTTTCACCCTGCCATTCATATAACTTAAATTTGATCAACGAGGAGTAATTAAACAGAAACATAGAGTTGGGACAAGATATTATGGTACAAGATTTCGCCCCGTCTCTTCAAGAATCCCTCCTGCAGCTGATGCATAGTTCACTCCTCTAACAACATTCCTTCCGGTTGCAAAAGGACTTGTGTAAGGCAGCAGAACAGGAAGCCCCAACAACTCTCCTACACATTCCCCGGCAATTAAATTAGTAAAAAAAAAAAAAAAAAAGATCGTCTTGAATTAAATTAGGTAGCTCTCACCAAGATAATCTACAAAAGTCTTGCCATTACAGAATCTTCCAGAAGGCTTCCCTCCATTGAAATCGACTCCATAAGGCACGTAGTTGGCCTTGGCCAACGAACTCAGGTAGTTGTTGTTGCCTGGATCAGTCAGTGAATCACCAAAGGCAAACATTGCAGTCACCTGCGGTGATAGTGATACTGCTGCTGTTGAACAGGTTAGAATCATCATCACTAAACTAAAGGCCACACAATGCTTTGTGAATTCAATCTCCATCATCATGTTCATTTGCTTCATTTTAGTTGACAAGTGATGCTTAACGTTTTTTATTGAGGAAAAATAGGCTTCAAATGCTGCTTTTGAGCTTGTTTCCATGCCTTTCTGTTACCACTCGTTTGTCATCTTCCACATATTTTTGGGTTGTTTTTGTTCCTTCAATGCAATGCATTTCTTGCCTTGCCGTGCTCTTCTTCATAGAAAGAACTCCACACTCTTGTCAATCAATTTGTTTTATTCGTTTTTTAGTTATTTTGCTTCTCACAAGTAAAATGACAAATATTATGAAGTGAGCAAATTTGAAGTACATATGTCATCGTATTCTTTAATTCTCAGTGTAAATGTAAATGCATTTTTATAATTTGTGACACATCAATTAGGTTACCACGTCCTTCACCGCCTTATTTTTTTTATTTATTTGAATTAGTTGACTGACTCAAACTTTAAAACTATTACATTTCTGCCACTGTTCAAACTTTTAAAGGAGGTCCTTTTTGTCAATTACCTCATCAATCATCAATTTTTATCACACTCATTAAGACTAATAAATTAATAACTTGCTAACAAAGCGTCTCGCAATATATCCGTTGATTGTCACAGCACTTTTCTTAATTCACTCACCATATCCAATTATTTTGAATTTAAATAAATTATTAGCCTACATTTAATTCGATTAGGTTTCGAATTTGTAAAGTCATAAATCCATAACTAAAAGGGATGCATGTACAAGTATTATCGTTTCTTACTTGCTATATTAAATTCCAATCAATGCTGTATATCTGCCATTCAATTATAGACCCACTTATAAAATTCTCCAAACTTAATCAATCACGACGATCGAGGGAAATTGCGAAACTTTCAAGATAATAAAAGTACAAAAAAGCCCCGAAATCCCACCCACACCAACCAAGCCCTATCGAACCCGCGCCCTCTCTCTCTTTCCCCCTCCCCCCCTTCTCTCCGTCTCTTTTCCCTCCGGTTCCTTTTCCTACGGATCTTCCTATTCCTATTCCTATTCCTATTCCTATTCCTCTTCTTCCTGTAATTTATTCCTCAAAAACTAACTTATAATCATCACTGTATCCCTCCTGAATCTCAATATTGACCGTCCGATCTGTAATCGATCCAGATCTGAGACGAGGATTCGTTACCGTAGCCCCACGCGCGGAGATCTGACGGAAGAATCATGGTGGTGAACGGGAGACCGACCAAGCGGTTGGTCAAGAGGCGAGTCACTGCCGATCTCAGTGATTTCCTCACGTTCCCGAGTGCCGGCGATCTAGAATCGCCGGCGGCCGCCACGCCGTTCAGGACCAACGTTAGGGCCTTCCTGACGAAGCACGCGCTTCTCCCTCCCCCTTCGACGCTCTTCCCCCACCTTCTCACCTGGCAGATCCTCTTCCGCGTAGGCGACCTAGCCGTGGACGACGGCGGACCTGCCATCGTCTGCCTAGACGTCGTGGAGGAGGATGTTGCCAGATCCAGATCCGTTTATTGCGATCAGTGTCGTGTCGTTGGTGAGTTCTCAACACCGAGTCAGGCGCGCTGACTCAGTTGATTTTTTAATTCTTGCCGTGGCAGAGCTAATTCCAGATTTTCTTTTAGTTAAATTATTTTTTAAGAATCGAAAGCTCGCCAGCCTTAGAAAATATTCGTTTTTTGGGAGGAGAAATCTTTTTTTTTTTACCGAAATAGTTTGGGTGAGAGAGCGGCCATGATTGAGTTTTTGCTGATTAGTCATTAGTGGACGACGATGCGTTTTATTTTTCGTGCTTTTGCTGAGAAAAAAATAATTTTGATATTTCAACAAAAGCACAGATTATAATTAAGGTGATGATAGGTGGAAGTGGGACCGACCCCCCTCTGTAATACTCCATCATAGTCTTGGCCCATTGCCCAATAAAGTAAAGGCCCATCTACTCGAAATTAAAATTAAAATTAAATATAAAACAGAAAACAAAATAAAGTAGAAGTGGGCTAGTGGGCCACTCTCCTTTCGTGATATGTTTCCTTTTCAGTTTTCACCCAACCGATGGTCTCTTTTCCTAAAGTACCCTTAATCATCAGCGGTCCACTAGCGTGCCCTGGGGGTTAGAATTTGTCTTTTCCTTCGGTCCTTTATTTTATAGGATATTAGTCTACAACACGTCACTGACGCTTATCTAATCTAATAATCTCGAGTATTAACTTTCGTCATCCTTTTCATTTATTTATTATTTGAATATAATTATTAATTGATAATATTTAATTGCGGGTTGAAGACGGTTAATTGTCGGGAATGAAGCAGAAATGCTTTGTTAAATTTGCTGATCGTGTTTTGTGTTTGTTTTATTAGGATGGAGTAGCAATCCCGTCAGCGCAAAGCGATTCCATTTCATAATTAAAGCTGATGGCAATTCTATCGCTGGCTACAATAAGACGTGTGCTGGCTGTGGTGACGCCCTTCATATGACTGATTCCAGGTAGAGATAATTTCACGGTTTTTGTCTACATTATGCGTTTATGGAGTTTGTTTGAGATGATGGGTATTAGGGCAAGGTTACTAGTTAGCTTTTCTCTGCTTAGTAACTTGGAAAATATCGTTTTGAGTTGATTTAATTTTATTTCCAATTTGGGAAATAATTGTGGGATTCTTGATTGTAGCTTATTGTTCTGATATATGGATTGTTCTTGCAGATGCAAGTCATGCAATCACGTAATGACAACGGAAGATGTCGAAGACTGGATGTATCAGCAGCTAGACAACACGACACATCTGTTGCACGCTGTCGTTCACGCAAACGGGTATGGCCATCTTCTTAGAGTAAATGGTAGAGAAGGTGGATCCAGGTTTCTTTTGGGACGACATATAATGAATTTCTGGGATAGGCTTTGCCTAATGCTTGGAGTCAGGTGGGGATTTCTCCATTTTGTCTTTCCGACCATAGCTGTTTTATTCAGCTTTGGGCTTCTTTTGTCATACAATACAGTAGGGACCTCAAACCTCCGCTTTTATGGATGAACAGAAAGGTCAGCGTGATGGACGTGTCGAAGAAGAATGGTCTGGAGTTCCGATTGCTTCATGCTGTGGTTAACGGCCATCCATGGTATGGAGATTGGGGCTATCAGTTTGGCGCGGGCAGTTTCTCGTTGAACCTGGACGACTATAAGATGGCAATCGAGAATCTTTCCTCTTTGCCGCTGGCTTTGTTTCAAGCTCAAGGAAGGAAGCCTCGGACACGCCTGCAGGATTTAATATCATTTTACCAGTCCTTATCTGAACGGGAGCTTGTAAACATCCGAGACCTGTTCTGTTTCCTGATGAGTTTGATCCACGATCGCCATCAGTTCCCTGTGAGGGCAGATGAATCTCCTCGCAAGAAACTTAGGACTAGTAACTCGAGGGCTTTGTGTTCTTGGACTATTGATGACATAAGACGTGTAGAGGAAGCCATGTTCAAAGTGTTGCGGGCTGTTAGTGGATCCACCTGGGTGAGTTGGCGTGCTCTTAGAGGTGCTGTTTGCAGAGTAGGTTCACCAGAGCTTTTGGATTACTGCCTTAAAGAACTTGAGTGGAAAGAGGCAGCTCCAGGCATGGTAGTTGCTGCTCGGTGCATTTCTGATTCTGGTGCCATGGAGTACAGGTTCGCCATTTTTAACCTTGCTCGACATAATTGCGCTATATTTGTTGGTAATTTCTCACTAATGCTCATCTTTCTCTGTTCTTTACAGACTCGAGCCAGGAAGTGCATCCATTCCAGCCAGTACATGTTTGAACAGCTTTGCCATGACAAACCAGCCATCTAATGAACGGCTTGTGGGGGATCTTAAATATTTTTATGAGTGTCTTCTGCATCCCGAAGCAATGGTACTTCACGTGCCTGTAGCTAAAAGAGATGTGGCAGTTAGCTCTGCCACAAAGATTCTCGATTGCAAGCAGTTCGTGAAGGACTACCTGCCTGGGCATTTCCTGCCAGTTTCCAAGGAAAACGCAGTGCAGGTATTGTGTGAGGTTGATCTGATGGAACAACCCGAAGAATATAACCATAATCCTCCGCCAGAGTTACTCGTACTATCACCAGATGCCACGATTGCTGATCTGAAGCTTGAAGCAATGAGGGCCTTCCAAGATGTGTATTTGATGTTGAGAAGGTTCCAAGCGAACGAGGTGGTTGGTTACGGTGGTGTTGATGAATCCACTCAAATCAGACTGTTGCTAGGGTCGATGGAGTCTGTGCGTATCCGGGGGAAGTTCCACGGGAAAAACGGTCTGAGTAGGTTTAGAATGGAAAGGGGGATAGAGAGATGGATAGTGGATTGCTTATGCGGTGCAAAGGATGACGACGGGGAGAGAATGCTGGCATGCGACGTCTGTGGGATATGGCAGCACACTAGATGCTCGGGGATCCCGGACTCGGATGGTGTTCCGGTGAAGTTTTTTTGCCACAGATGTAGACGCAGGAGCACGAACAAGGGAATTGGGCAATGCAAGGAACAAGTGGTGGATTATGTTTTCGTTGATGCCGCGGGTATGAACTTTACAAACACTAGGGTCCTATAATCTGTAAATAAAAATGCCTTTTTCTTTTTACTTTTTTTTGTTTGGTTTCCCCAAGCAAGCAAGGTCTGGTGAATGTGTATATGCATGAAGGTCTTGAAATGAATTCCAGTGGCGTTAGTTTCAGAAATAGTGTTTGTGCATATTTTGCCTCGTAACCATTTTTTCTTTGCCGCTTTATTTACTGTTACACTTTTGTATTGCGTTCGTGTATGTGACTATGTTCAAACACATATGTAATAAATATTATCAGCCATACAACTGAAAATTTTAAGCAAAGGACTATTATATGCAGCCAAGTCAATTCAACTTACAATTTTTATTATAGCCAAACTTGTTTATCATTAAAAATAATATATTTCAACACATAACAGCCACCAGTAACAAATTACACAAAAGAATCTAGTATCCATATGATGTTCTCCTCATCATCCTCATGAATTCCTCAGCATTTACTTCACCATCACCTGCACATTTCATGGGAGATTACCACAATTTCAACATAAGTTGAAGTAGAATTACAAGTCCAGAATGATACATACAATATTTTTAGCACAACTACTTGTATGCCATGTCTAGCTAGAGGAAATATAGAGAGCAAACTTACGATCTCGATCTGCTTCATCGATCATGTCCTGAATCTCTTTCTCAGTGATATTTTCACCCAACTCCTTGGCTATGCGCTGAATATCTGCAGTAGAGATCTTGCCCTGCACTCAAATGATGAACAACACTTGTGAGAATCAAGGAGGAGTGGAATTTAAGACACTAGAGAAACTCACATTTTTATCTTGGTCAATAATGTGAAAAGCTTTCATGAGCTCTTCTTTGGTGTCCCTTTCTCCAAACTTGGCAGTCATCATGTGACAAAATTCATCAAAGTCGATTGCACCACTGCCATCTTTGTCGACTTCAGCGATCATTCGAGTAATTTCCTGTAGTAAAAAGCTAGAAATTTTCAGATAATAGGACCTTTTTCATTATATACACAAGTAACATAATAATTGTTATACTCTAATCACATCTAGAAGAACTAGTTATGGTTATAAGCAGTTAGAGCAAAACTTATTGAAGCTAAAACCTTTATCATTTTGTCCAATATCAGGGACTCAGAGATAAAAATGCAAAGTATTTTAATGTGAAAGGCATCAATTATGAACTTTTTGACATTACTACATAACAATCCACATGACCTAGATATAGTATAGCTAAATGATTCAATGTCAATCATCAGAATTTCTAATATATTTAAGATGAAAACATAAAGATCAAAGTCTTAAATGTTTTACAAAGCCACTGAGCCTCCATGAATTCACGATCACTTTATATATGATGTTTCGTAAAAAGATGATAGAAACTTAATCCTTGAAGTATGCTTGTGCCACTATGGAAAATATAAAATCACCCGCATTTTCTTGGTCAATATGCCAAAGAGATGCAGCATTTGTGGACTATATAATGGAAGCAAAACTATAGACTATGCTCTACTCCTAAAGTATAATCACATAACTCATTGCACTTCAGAGAGTTTAACAGCAGTACAGATTTTAAAAATAAGTCATTACCTCTTCAGACATTTCAAAACCAAGAGCCCTGTAAGCAACAAGATCAGTGATTGAGTGCAAGTAATAATTCATCAACTTACAAGTAAGTCTTAAACCCCACTGTCCACGCACACCAAAAAAAAGGAAGAAGATATACCTCATTGCAACATTCAACTCTTTTGCATCAATTGTTCCTGCATGCAATTAGTCGAAGAAATACAACCATTAAGAATAGACAACTGTATTGACATCTAATTCATTTGATCTAGATTTATCATTACCAGATCCATCAGTATCAAAAAGTTCAAAAGCTTCTTTAATCTCCTGCTTTTTCTGTTGAGTTAACCCATGATGGCGTCTAGGTTTGTCTTTCCTGGACATCCCTCGGTAAAGAGTAGACTGCAATAGGTGCATTTCAAAAGGAATCATATAAGAGTTTGGAGAAGGACAAAACCAGAAAAAGAAAGATGGGAGGGCAAGATTGAACAGATTTCTAGAGTGATAGGGAACAGATATGCCCAAACTCTGCATTTTTAAATGCCATTGTATCTAGCTCCACTTTATGAAATAAAAATTGATCTAAGAAGTCAATAGAAGCCAACTTCCACGAATTCTCTTACTTTATCCGATCTCCAACCACATACCAAAGTGGCTTCATCCCATTTGTGCTCAAATGCATGAACCTATCTGTCAAATCAAATTTTATCTCCTTCTGATGATAAATCTTAAGGCTAAAGCAGAATATACTACAAATATAAGATTGATTGCTAAAATAATTTTCTTTTCTAGCTGTAGTTTAGTTCAATTGTGTTTTATTTAAACATTTTCCACTGCAATTAGTAGGCAATAACTAAACAAATACAGTATCTTTGCTCATAATAACTTGACTTTATGCATACTACGAGCAACTCAAAAATGTTTCAGAATAAGTACCAGCCACATATCAACATAAACATCTATCATATTAATAGGAGCTCCTGCAAAGATTCCAAAAAGAAGTAAAACAAGCTGAATTCTTGATTGAGTTCAAATGAATATTTCGACAGGTGATCAAAATAATTTTCTCAATGGTGACTTTTTTTGGTAATAAACAATATGGTTAGCTAATTAAACTATGACAAATATGCACTATAAGATCATATAAAATGCATCGGTTTAACCAATAATTCCATTGCCTAACCTCCCTTCAGGTAGTAATAGTCACACATTGATTAGAAAAACTGCAATTACAGTAGCTATCGACCCAAAATTTTGGAATCTGAAGCAGACAATACTTCCAATCAGCGACATGGCGAACCATATAAAAAAAGAGTAAAAGTCTTTCATTTCCAGATGTTGACTTGGTTGACCTCGATCTTGGTTCATCAAATGCCCCTAATTTATAAAATAAAAAAACTGCAAAGGCAAAATTTTTACCAGAATCTTGGTAATGAAGTGTCGGAATAAGGAAACGAGTGAAAACAACAAACTATCATCAAGAGACCGCGCTCAACTATCGTAATCAAATCCAACCAAACACACGCACAGAGGAAGGGAAATAGTTGAAACCATGAAGATTGATAAGTAACGAATAATGATGATTGAAAGAGGGATTGAATTGGTAACGTTACCATATCTATTTTCGAAAGGAAGACGAATTTGAGCCCCTGCTCCTGAATTAAGGTTTTATCGTTTGGAGAGAGAGAGAGAGAGAGAGAGAGAGAGAGCTAATACAATAGCTAAAATGGGCAAGAATATAGATAAATGAAAGTTGAGGGGTTAGAAAGAACATTCATGATTTAGGAGGGTCTTATCGCAAATGCGACGAGGACTAAATTATAAATTTTTGAAGTTTGAAGTTGAAGCAAACTATTGAGCTCGTTTATGTCCCAGTTGGTTTGGAAATCGATTTCACAAATCCAACGCCTTGACTGATGAATTCAGATCTATCGGAAAACATCAATCCGTTCCATAAGATTCCTGAAAGCATAGATTAATTCGAGGAAAATGGAGAAGATGAATCAAGCATTGGAGAGGATGAAAATGATGGTGGGAATGGAAGTTGACGATGAAGAGCAGCTGCAGCAGCAGCAAGAGTCTTCTTACATGGATGATTTCGGTCGCAACTGCACTTTGTCCACCAAACAGGTAAAACTTTGTTTAATCATTTATTTATTTTTTCTGGAATTTGCAATTGCAAATTATAGTGGGGTTTGTTTTGGACTAAAGTTCCTATTTCTTTTCTCCCTGGAAATGGATAATCCTCGTTGATGAACTTGTGAGCTTTTTTCTACTCTCTTTTTTTGGCAGAGACTGTATGGTTTTGCAATTTGCTTATCTGCTGGTATAACTTGCACACTCTTGGTAAGTTTGCAAATCATTTTGATTATCTGAATTGACGATAATGAAATTATCTCTTTCTGCATATGCTTGGACATGGTTTTATGTCAAGTCATGCTCCCAACAGATGAACCATTTAAATTAACAAATTTGTATTTTTGTTTTCTGCCTCACAGTCGATGCTTGTTTTCTTCCATCCTGTCAAATTTGGGATAACATTCTCATTAGGCAATCTGCTTGCTCTTGGAAGGTCTGTATTTCGAGAATACTATAAGCTACATCCTCTTTGCATTTGTCATTCTAACATATATGCTCTCAACATGACATCCCATTCCACATTTTGGCATTGGCCATCACATGCTTTTTTGTTAAGCTATGGTGTATCGTAGACATTTTGTTTCTGTATACCTTGATTTATATAAGAGTTCCTTCCAAAAAAATTAGTTTATTGCATGACAATGATGATACAGAGATTAATTGATATTAGACCATTTTTAGTTTTTTGTGTTATGGACGATCAACTGCATTTCATTCAATTGTGGATCTGCACCAAGATATGTTTTGGCTGTTTCCTTATAGTTATTAATTGTCCTGCTGAACTAATATACAACAGTGCCAACAAGGAAACCCTTTTTCAGACAACTGATTCTCGCCTACTTTCTTAGCATTTTTTTAATCGTTGGAGGACTATAAAATTTTGCTACTTGTGGAGCTCTTAGTTTCTGTTGATTGATTTTCTGCACATGAGATTGACATTTCTGTCTTTTCGTTCTCATTGCATGCTTTCTCTTGATCATATAATATCCATATTTTCACAGTTTCTGATTCCATTACACTTTCTACAATATTTTCAAATCCATTGGAAGTAAATTTCAAATGCTAACTTTGATGTTTTCGGTGGCAGCACAGCATTTCTTATTGGTCCTAAAAGACAAGTTACAATGATGCTTGACCCAGTCCGTATATATGCTACAGCAATATATATTGCTAGCATCATAATTGCTCTTTTTTGTGCTGTATATGTGAGTTTCTTATATAATTGTTTTTATGCTATCAATTTTGTAACGTCATTAATCTTTCCTTCTCCTCGTGCCTAAGAGTCTCTCACTTAAATGTCACAGGTCCGGAACAAGCTATTGACACTTCTGGCAATTGTTCTGGAATTTGGTGCTCTTATTTGGTATGTCTTGATGTATTTGTATAATTTGTGGTTAATGGTTTTCCATGCACTCACATTTTTCTGCTATTTTCTTGGTTGGGAGGAAATGAAACCTTGATTTGCTTTAGCATATACTCTACTACACGTTGAAGAATATTTATAGGATATGGAACAAGGTTCATTGGAAGGCCATGGTTCATGCATGGATGAAACACTTTCTCCAGATATATTGGTAGATACGTGGAGAAATAGAGGGAGTTACATCTTATGTTCATTGGCAGGAACAATATTTGTTCCTTTCCTCTGTTCAAATAAAATGAACTTGTTAGGATCAAGCACTACCACTTTCACAAAGAGCTATAGCTGTTAGTGGAGAATGATGCAACTTTATTTCCTTAACCTTGCAAGCTGCAACTGCAGAACCTTGACTTCTGCAAGCTTTTTCTGGAATGCTATTGATCAGTCAGAAATGTCTCCTGCAAATCCATTTCAGTCATCCCCAGCAACAGGGAGACTCAAACCTTGGACCTACTACTTGTTATGATGAAACACTAATATCACATTAGAAGCTATAGTTGCTATAGAGCACAATATTCTGTCCTTAGTGTTGGTAAGGTAGAACTATGACTTCTTCAGCCTGACTGCTGATGGCCACGGGCTGCGGGCCGAAGATCCTTCACATTCTTGAACCCACCCCTCCATTAAGCCCCTAAAGGATTTGGCACCAACCAACCATTGCTCTGGCATCCATCAGATTCCTCCTTCACGTTTCTCATGCCTTGAACATGCCACTGTGATTGTCCAGATCTGTCTCATGTCTGGAGTTGTCTGCCCATGCCTATCATTTTATTTAGGGACATATGGACATACAATTGGTATTGTGGTTGGTGTGATATCTTAGTGCCCATTTCTCTACAGGTATAGTGCAAGCTACATTCCGTTTGCGAGGGCCATGGTTTCAAAACTCATGTTAGCATGCTTCGACACTGAGTTCTAGGGCACGACACTCCCTGAAGCAGGCTCACAACTTGCAGCTACAAAATGATGGACCCAAGTGGTTCACTGGAGAAAGGTAACTTGTTGAGGTTGTTTTGATCACTCTTTGCCCAAAGTAGAATGTAATGGGGTGATTATCATTTCTAATAACCGGATCCAATGTTTTGATCAACTTAATTAGTTATTCGAATTATTTTGGTTGAGTTCCACTTTTTTTTTTTTATCGATGTGATTTTAGATCTATAACGATATAAGACCATTGGGCTTCAAGTCATAAAACCATGTTGGACTTCAAGTCTAAGATTCATAAGTGCAAGACCATGCCGACCCACAAATCAACTTTGTAAATCATAACACCGGAACCAAATTAACCAAAATATCTTCATTTTAGCTGGGTTCAATTCTTATTTTTTTAATATTTTTTTTTTCCTGTTCTTTGACATATAAACAAAATAAAAGCATAATAAATAAGTTTGGGACAATGAATTCAATGCTTGTTTGAATTCAATTGATGTAATGATGATTCTAGCTTAGCTATATGAATACATACAAATTTGCATTTAGCGTGAAAACTGCATGTTTCAAGAGCCACAAAACCGAAAATTTCTCTTGTATTCAAATAACCGGAAACATGGAGCTACATTCTGTATCACTCAATTGTTTGATTTGATGAGAAACATTTCTCAATCGTCCTTGACTGCATGACAAATTATATGAAGAAAAGAGAGTAATATTAAAATTACGATTAACGTTAATTAAGATAACGCAGTCTGTAATTAAGCTAGCAAGAGAGATGATGCATATTAACTAGTACTAGTATTTGCATTAGCAAGGTGATTATACTTGTTATTGTGTGTGCATCCAAACCTTTAGTACTTTCCTATTGACTCCAAGCTTCGCAGCTGGGCATCATCCGCCTTGTGTATCTTCCATCCTGATTTCTCCGCAAATCTATGCATCTTCTCTTTCTCCCTCCTCCCTCCACCTCGTACATTCTGCCTTGGACGCCTTGTTGAGGGATCTTCCTATGGAAGTTGCGGTGGCAGTTGCATGCAGAGAGCACTTGAGGGCTTCGAGGGTCCCTTGTTCTCCGCCGGCATGAACTCTCCGCAGCCGTCGGTGGTGCTTCCACCAATGGCGGCTGCATTGTACTGAGGCACTCCATATATTTAAATTTCTTCATCCCATCAAGGTCAAGATGATGGTGTTGATGAGCTAAGCTCATTGATGGTGGTGGCTTGGGGAGTGAGATGCTCATGCTCTTTTCCTGCCCTAATTTCTCTATCATCTTCAATTATTTCTTTACCCTCTTTTTATACACAACAGTTTGCAGATTATGCTTTTTGTAGCTGCTCTACACCTATAGATGCTATGCTTGTATGTGACTGCTGTTAGCAGCAGAGAGAGAGAGAGAGAGAGAGAGAGAGAGAGAGAGGCAGCAGCAGCAGTATTAATTAAGTAGAGAAGAGAAGAATTGGTAAAGCAAAGCACATTAATTAGTAGTTGAAAGGCAGTGCCCAGATTAAGTTAAAGCTGAGCGGATTCATTGCAAATGGTGTACATATTCCTTCCTAAGCGCTACTCTACCATGTTTTCATTTACCTGCTTGCGGGACTTATTTTGTTGGTGGGCTCACCACTATTCATTTCACTCACGACCAACTTTTTCAATAACACTCCACACATTTCGAGAATCACTCCATTATGATGATGCTTGATTTACACGCTCATCAACTCTTCAAAATCCGTAGGATGCTTTTAAAATCTGCTTTATGCACAAATATTGATATTTCTTCAACTCAAAGAATTGGAAATTTAAAATCTGTATTTGGTACATTGCTCTCTCATCGAATTTTGGCTCGATGTGTTAATGTTAATCTTCTCTTTGACAGTATCATACAAACCGCAGCTCATGTGTTAATGTTAATCCTCTCTCTGACAGTATCATACAAACTGCAGCTGCGACGAATGATCCAAGGGCGCAGCAGCAGTATTACTTGCTAAGTAGAGAGCAAATTAGATATCCAGGGATACCTCACTCATTGTTCTGTGGTGCACGATTTTCTTGCTGCGGAGGTTCTGCATAAACCTGACCTTGATCTCTGTAGTCTCGAAATATGGACAGGAAAGAGTTGAGGCTCTCTGATGAAGCTCCCCCAAGGATCCACAACAACAGCGAACTAAACGAACTCATGGCCCCAGGATTCCCTCCGCTCTGGGGCTGACGAAGGACAGGTTGCTCGCCAA
This sequence comes from Monilaria moniliformis, assembly GCA_034509125.1. NCBI lineage: Eukaryota > Viridiplantae > Streptophyta > Magnoliopsida > Caryophyllales > Aizoaceae > Monilaria > Monilaria moniliformis. The sequence goes on from JAYDZE010146128.1 coordinate 16,637, forward strand.
TATTCAGAGGATTACCTAACCTATTAGCGGGCTGTTCCTCAGGACCAGCCGGAGCATTTCTTGGCGTTCCTCCACCTCGGGGTACAGGTCCAGAGGCCACATCTGAGTTTACAGCTCCAGGGGTCCTTGTGTTTAATCTTGTGATGCGTAATGTTGACGCCAGAATAGTTGAGGATGTGATATGAAAATCTGGATGATGCTGAAAATTTGACCGACGATTTTGCATAAACCTCTGCAAAGCAGGAACCTGCCAGGTAATCTATCAATAATCAATCCCTAAACGACAATAACTAATGAGAGGACAAGAAGAATAATAGTATCTTCACATTGTTTTCCCTCAATCTCACAACTCCAATTCTACCTTCCAAGATACTGCATTATAACTTAAAAAGCATATACTGATTGAAGCACGTTGTACCTCAAATCTATTCCAGAAATAGAGGACAAGGTGTTGCATAAATGCTGCAGAAGTTGAGAGAGCTAAATAAGAAAACCCTGCTTGCACAACAATGGCATGTCAGAGAATAATAATGACTTGGATAATATGATCATCTGATGCTGAGGTACTAGAATATTACCATATGTATAGGAGAAAAAGTATATGTGAAACACTAAAAAGTAGAGCAAAAAGAACCGAGGAAAGAACTTCATTGATATAGGTGTACGGACACTGCAAGCAATATAAGAAACAACTGTGTCAGTAAAAAGAATGCTCAGGAATTGGTCGCACATAATATCAAAGATTAAAATTATATCTGCATTTATACCAACCATCATATAGAAATGATCAGGCAGTGCCTATTTAGTGTGTTGTCAGGCTTTAAAGTGGTGGATCGCACACAGTAGTCTACTACAACCCTAGATGTATAGATAGTAGACACTGGCATCGGGTGGCTTTCCTTAGTTAGAAGTCAGACATCTTATCCACAAGGTTACCCCTCACATTCTCAATATTTGTAACGAGGCAAGGCAAAATTAATTGCAACAAAAGGCATTCAGCTGTTAAAATATCATTCAAAATGTTTAGTTTTATAAATATATGATACTGCTAATATTTTAATAAGAAATAAATCAGGCTATATATTTTTTTCATCATCATTATTTTAACTTGCTTCTCATGCTTTTTTCATATTTCTTTTGTTGTTGGGTAGAAGCTAAGGAAAGGGAACCACCTGATAAGCGTGAAGAGTTCACAGATCCAGACAAGAATCAAGACCATGAAAGCCAAAAGCTGATCATCATAAAACTCAAATAGAAAAAATAGTATTCCAATCATTATCTGGATACAAAATAAGGAGACATGTCAGTTCACTTAAAATGGGGTACAAGGAGCAAAAGATCACCAAAAGAAGTTGCATGCTCACCGGTACAAAAACTAGTGATTCTATTACATGCACAAAAATCAGTTGAAAGGTTGGAAGCCTGTGTCGAGCATGATGCTGGAGCTGCACTGAAATAAGGATACAGATATGGCAATTAAAGACAATTTAGATATAGAGGGGAGAAAAAAGAAACATTTTGATACATCACCCAAAAATCAAGCCAAGATCAAAATATATAGTTCAAAACAATAAGTTGTGCAACTCTATTTCTTCAACCATGGAACTTTTGTGGTGACAGCATAATGTAAGACTCAAGTTGACTGATCTAACATTAGTACCTGTTTCAGATTCATAATGATGCAAATTTAATCAATGATGTATTACTTAGTTTTACATTGCAAAATGAAAGACAAGGACAATCATTAAAATAATACTAGCTCATTTGTCAAAACAAACCTGTAAACTTCAGCATACGTGTTTGCGTCTCTCTCAATGTAAATGAAACTGACATTGTGGTTGTGAAGAAAACAAATAGTGACATCATTAATACTCCACACTTGGTGACAAGATAGTCTGCAAAAGATAGCAGCAGAAGAGCATGTCATGTTTTATCATCATGTGACACTTAATTTTTAAAAGACAGAGCTCAGATATGTCTGAATTTAGTGAGGAAATGGTAAAACACTAAACCTCCGAATTTTGCAGAACTTTCAGGCTGCTGAGCATAGGTAAGGTTATAGAACTCCTTTGTTTGGTAATTGTAAAGGTAACCTGCCCAAATTGCAAAACATCTATTATAATTGAAGGAAACACAAATATAATAGCACTCTGGCTAGCTATGCCTTACTTGATTAAGATAGCAAAATCATTAAGTATGAAACAAGTGTTTTAACGGTTACGAGTAATAAAATTACACCATAATTGGCTGATTTGATAAAACCCATTAACTCAGAGATAGTTATATGGCAGAAGAGCTGTGCAAGACTCAAATTGGAGATGGCAGTCTATTATACAATAATCATGAATGGTTTTATGAAAGAGCAAAACCAAGAAGAAATGTTCAAGCTTTGAACAATAACTAAGAGCACAGGAGTGAAATAGTTCTTCCTGCAACATATAAATATAACCTCAAATTTGTGGAGGAAATTCATAATAAAAGTGATGCAACACAAGTACTTGATACCTTGGCCAGGTGAATTCAATAAACTATTCATCAAAATAGTATCATATCCTACAATCCTGTTTATCAACAACTGCTGCCACCTGAACAAAAACCATATCAATTTAACGTTAGTAGCTAGAAACATAATAGGTTAGTTGTCTTAATGTGCTAATGGCACAATTATCCATAGTATTTGATTTCATTTCAAGTAAATAATTTCACCGGAAGCAGAATACATATATTAAGTTAACTTGCTATATTCTACTTCAATTCATGTACTGAACTGTGAACAACTTTGGTAGAAAGGTCAGCAAGTAAATTTTAATTGTTTTAAATTCCAGTTTAATGTTAGTCAATGTGCCCTATACATACACTAAGTGAGTAAGCTAATAGAGCATTGCAAAAATGATGCAGATATGTCTAATTCATTGAAGCATACGACTCTCCACGCCCAGTAAAAGTGTCAATGAATATCTGAGCGAAAGGAACTGTGCGTAGTAACAGCATAAACCAATCACACTTTTTTTATATAAATTCATAAATATTCTCACAAGAAAAGAGAACCTATTCTATGTATAAAGTAGACAAAAGGAAAATATTAATTAAATAAGCAGTCTTTTCATCTAGAAAGCAAGAAAGAGAAACATTATATTACCGGTTGCCAAAGCAATTATGCCGAGCTGAAATACTGATATTAATTGTACGAATTCCATGCCTTGATCTGGCTTCTTCAGGCAACAAAAAATAACCCTACACAAGAATGCATCACATAAAAAATAGCTGACAGAGAAGGGTAAATGACACTCTGCCTCCTGAAGGGTACATCTTGAAAAGTTCCAGAGGCGAAATGTAATTTACCATTATTCTTCACGAAAAAAGGGAATAGCTCAATGCAGAGAAGTAAACAAGAAAATCAAATGAACCAATAAAAATAAACCTTTTCCATGGTATACAAATAAGCTGGTTCAAATGCCTTGCTTCTCTTCTCTAGCCACTGCACTGAGATATTAATATAAAGTACAATAAGATTGCATGAGAATTAATGATTTATTATACTCTTAAAATGTCCACAAGGCAACACTCTCTGAAGCAATACACACTCAAGAACTCATGTAACAACCTTAAACAAACTTTAGGAAATCTTTGAAATAAAAGCATGCTAGGATTTAGGATAATCTAACAGATTACAAATTAGGTTACAAAGAGAAGTGATAACGAAATCCATGGGATTGCAAAACAAAAGATCTAATATCTCATTATTCGAAGTTGAATGGACTAGAACCGTGCATCAAATGTCACCAAAAATCTAGTAAAGTTATGAGCAGAGAAGGCATCAACCTGCATAGGAGTTGAACCTGTCCAATAAGATCTTTAGCCACTTGGGAATATCAAAATTCAAATTAATACCAGCAATGTCCTGCATGGATATGCGGCTCCAGTTGGTTAGAGCTGCTTGCAAAGTATGTCTGATGCATAAAACAATCTCTCATAGAAAACGTGCACACGGATTCCTGACATATCATTGGTAACCGATTCATAGAAAGGGAAAGGAAGAAAGATATCATCATAATCTAACCCATAAACCTCCAAGAATTCGCGTTGCTAATCTCAGAAAGAAAGACAAACGGCCATGCCACTTTCTACCAATATGATATATAGCCGCCCTAAGCGATTCTTTTGGCGAGACGAAAAACCTATTGCGAGGCACATCTTTACTGACTTTCATTATCACATCATCAGATGGTGGCTTAAACCTTTCACTGCTGATAGAAATTTCTCTTTGGGATTCTAAAACATCACTGCCAGTCTTCCAAAATTCTAGTCGAGATTTCACCATCTTTGCATCAGAGCTTATCCAGCTCAACCACGAATCTGCAGCCAAATGAGGTGAACCGTCGCCATCCACATTGGTGGGTTCTTCGCTTACAGCGCCAGTTTCTTTATTACGGGCGTCTATCTTTTGATTAATGGGCTCATTATGAGACCACAAGCCAGCGCTGGTGATCTGCAGAGAGCAAGTAAAACTGAGAAGCCGTCATAATCAGTTGAACAAGAAAGTTTCGCACGTCGCACAAACTTAGCAACAGCTCAGCAGCCAGACTTTTGGAGAAGAGTATGATTTCGATAAAAAGAAGGATCATTTCATACCTTAATCTGAATAAGCTGGGCATCAGACATTTGGGCACTAGGGAACTCACTGGAACAGCCAGGCTGCAGCATTCAATGATAATACAGAGTAAAATTTCCATCATAATATTAAAAGGGGTAAAGATGTAATATGGAACAGAAACGATGAAGCCCAAATTCCCACTGGAAACAGTAAATAATTTGATAAACTAACACCACCAAGCCACAAATTATCTCGAATTAGAAAAAAAAGAAAAGAAAAAAGAAGAAGAAATAGATAAAGGAGGAAACCTGCTGAACATAATTGGCGTGCATAACAACGAGGATACAGAAGAGGGTAATGGCCAATAAGAGGAAAAAGTACTCCAGCTTAGCTCTGATTTTGGGGGTGAGCATCTCAGAAAAGCGCTCCTGCACCCGTATAAAGGTCTGCTCCGGATCCATTTTCAATTGCCGGAGGAGGGAGACGAAGACGAATTATCCTGCGAATTTCTGATCTGTAGCTGCCATTTTTGGGGATTTTGATTTTGGTCAGAGTTGGACTATTGCTTTTGTCCCTCAATTCAAAACTGGAAGCTTGTACTATTTTCCGACTTTTCACACAAGTTCGCCCAAAAAGGCTTAATCACATTTAGGTTCTTAACAATTTTCGTACTTAGTATCTGACTTTTTTTAATACAGATTATTTCATCACGTGCAAGTGTTATGCTATAAATATAATAAAATATATTAAATAATTACATAATAAATAATAATATGAGTCACATAAAAAGAACTTGTTGTTTGTGATAATTAAACTCTATTTCAAAATAATGATAATCGCCAGAATAATAGCAACATTTTTTATTGAACGAAGTATTAGGACATTCACAGCCAGCGGCGAATGTAGGGGGGCGAGAGGGGGCGGCCAATCTACTCGACAGCTAATTTTTTCCTTAGGAATTAGGATAGCCGGAAAACCGCCATGGCTAACTCTTGGATGGCCGAAATCTGCAGGAAGAAGAAGGCTCAACTGCCCAACTCCAAGAGAGAAGAAGACTTGCTAAGGAAGAAGAATGCTGATTTTCCATAGGTTTAGGCCGAATTCATAAAGAAAAGAGAAGACCCAAGACGAAAACTCAATGTTTATTTATACTAGTGTTACACCCTGTGCAATGCACGGGTCCAAAATTTGCTATATATATTATCAAAACAGTTTATTTGTGTGAGTGAGTGAATCTCAAGAAACGTATATGTATAAAGTAGGGCCGGCAATTGTGAGGGTTGGATCGTTATCCGGTAGCCCTGATAACAACCATACTCGATAAGGTCAAACCCAAATACGACATGTTAAGAAAATCTCCAACC
>JAYDZE010146239.1:0-22587 GCA_034509125.1 Monilaria moniliformis
GTCGCGGTCAACATACGTTAGTGCTACTTGAATTATAATATGTTATTTATTTTATTATAAAAAACATATTTGAGTATATTATTTAGATTTTTTTCCGCCCCCCTATTTTTTTCGTCTGGATCCGCCACTGGCTCCACCTCTGATTATTTCGTGTGTGGGCTTCGAAGTAATTAGTTAGTTAAATAAATAGTTAATTTTTTCAACTAAAAAATTATGTGATGTGCCAAGAAATTTACTTGGCCTAATTCTAAAATAATAGGAAGGACGACTATTAAATCATATGATATTCAATATGGGTAACATTATAGGTTAAAGTCATTGCAAATTTAATAATAATAAATAATAAAATAACAACTATGCAAAACACACAGTCACGCACGCACCAACAGTCGAGGCTTTCAGAATAGATAAATAGTTATATTTTTTTACTGACAACTTTAATTAAACAAATTTTAATTATTAATATGATATTATTACAATCTTATATATAATACAATAAGTTTAGTGTTTTCACGCACAATAAAAAGTGATTTATTTTAACCAACTTATATTATATAGTTTACAGTTCAATCACATACGATTGTAAATTATAGTTTAAAGGTCAATCTATTTAAATTAGAAATGACTATTCGTTGTAATTGTATACGTCGAATTACGTTGATTTATAATCAGTTTTTTCAGACGGATTAAATAGTAAATATTCTCACATTATGGTAATAGTTGTCTAACTTTTATTTGGATTTCAGATAGTTGTTTCAATGAATTAGAAGAAAGAAAAATGATAGTTTATTTTATTTTTATTACTTTTAGGAAAAAACATTTAATAATATCATGTTTAGGAATGTTAATTACTTTAATTGAGATTTGTTATTGTATAAAGTGATTTTTCAATCTTCAGTTCTACATTACACTTAAAAGTAGTCTCCACTAAATTGAAAATCTAAATAAAAAAATTACATATCAATCTCAAATGGAGCTTATAGTAGTCTCCACCAAATGGAGTAATGAATTACAAATAATAATTTTTTTCCAAGCAAAATAATTTTTATTTGATTTAGCCAAACAATAATTAATTTTGGTCATATAAGTAGTTTTTCTATTTATTATGAATTAATTAAATTCACAAGTTGAATATTGATATTATTAAATCGAGCTTGGAACATGTTCAAATAATATCAACTTATTGAATAAAAATTTATATAAAAACCGTATTTTTATTCTCTCTACATGTGATAAATTAGAAAAAATCTTTTTGAAATAGAAAATTTTAAAGATCATCATTAATTACAAGTACTAGATACATCATATAGTAGTTACAAAACTCTAATTAATGCTCCATTTAGTAAACTCAAATTATAAATTCTCAAGATACTGCAAACGAGCTGATACTTGTGATTCAATTATGATCTTTCAGGCTTCAAACGACATGATGCTACAAGTCAATTGTAACTTTTCAACATTCGAACAATATGATGCTCAGATGTCAAAGATGGTCTGCCAAGTTCCAAACGATATGATGCTCAAAAGTTATAAGTGGCTTGTCAAGCTTCAAACGAGATGAGATATTAAGAACTGCTTTCAAGATCCAAACGAAATAATGCTCATAAGTTAGTTATAGTATTTCAAGCTACGTACAAGATGATGATCGCGAGTTAGTTTTGGTAGTTCAAGCTCCAAAATGGACAATTCTCATAAATCAATTATGATATTTCGAATTCCTTACAAGATAATGCTTTATGTTATATTTTTAGTCTTACAAGCTCCAGAAACGAGATTTTGCATAGAAGTCCAATCCTCAAAGGCTATATATGGTATTTCGAGCTCCAAATAATGATCTGGTCTTACAAGTTTCAGATGAAATGATACTCATACGACATATTTGACTTAAATGATTTCTTATTCGTCAATTTTTAAAAAATATCGTACAACTTTAATAAATATTTTCTACAAATGTTACACATCAATCTTTCTAAAGTTGGCTGCTGTACATCTTATCTTCTGCTCCGTGATAAAATTTGATTATTTTCTGCAATTTTTTCAAACTATATGGCCCTATCCTGCACTATCATTTTACATTGTTTTCTCCACACATGATTATTTATATAAACTTTATTTAGAATCCAATGTGGGATACGAGATTGATGAAAAGAAAAAGTGAAGTTGATAGATTGTAGCTATGGCACATAGGAAAGAGAAATTGGCAACTCTTGATTCTATTATATTATAGAAAGAGTAGAAACAATAATTTACAAATCCGAACGAAGTTAAATAGAGTTTCAAACCAGAAATTGTCACAACTTGGAGTTGTGGAATACAGTTATTAAGTAGAACAAATCATAGTCTCTAAACTTATTAACATTAATAATTATCCAATTACAATTGCAATTAAGATTTAGAAAGAGTCATCTGGCTCGTTCCACCAAAAATGGTTTGAATGTTAGCAGAACTGCAATCGCCTCAATCACGTTGAGGATTAAGAAAACCATTTGATCTCCTGCATTACCACAACCATATAATTAACCTTTTTTACACTAATTATTTATTTTCAAATAATTCAAACGACACATACCTGGAAGAAAAACAGCACCCTGGCGTTTTTCAGCCCAAGAAAATCTGCATTGATATTTAATGAGAGAAATTAATTTGATGTAGCCATGTTATTTCTGTGAAATATGTCCAAGAATTGTCACACGGTCCTTGCACTATGCTTGAATCTAGGTACATATATATGTTTTTGGTTGTAATTTTAATAGAAACTCACAAAGCTCCTCCCCCCGCTGGACCAAAAGCTTTGAAGAGTGACATGAGGGTCATGGCTATACCATTTGCAGCTCCTCTCTGGTCTTGGTCCTGTCACATACATATTTATCAGACGCAGATTAAGCATGAAGATGAGTGATTGGAGAATTACCACAGCTCTATTCTGTAATATGAAAAGGCCCGTGTCGATCGAGATCTGCTTCAACAAAAACAGCAATCAAAATCCAACTCTAGCTTCAAGTTATTCAACAGATATGGGGTTGCATTCTTACCGAGAGGACATTCTTCAATAGAGATGCAGCATTCAACACTATGGACAGCGTGATCCCGGACAGCATGCCTATGTAGTGGTAACTGGTTAACAGAGGAATTGAAACTATCTGCATTCAACAAGGAAACTTTCAGTAATTTAAATAGGTCTGTTTGTTCAGATCATACATGTATATAATATATGGTGAAGTTTCCAAGATCATACTCCTAGAACTCGAGAAACCATGATCGGACCCATGATTTTCTCCACCATTGGATAGAGTGAAGATTGGAAGATCAGAAGGCCTAAACCTGAAAAAATGTTAAATGAGCCATCATCAATCAAGAGCATTATTAGTCAGCAATGTATATATATATATATGCCTGAGATTGCAAGAACTGTTCCAACATCCTTGGTTGTGTATCCCAGCCCTCCAATTCTTCTGGGGCTCTCAGCCCACAATGAGAATATCTGTTGAGGTAAAAGGAGTTAACCGCACAGCTGAAAAACAAAAATATATATGGCAGTGGAGCTTCATGACTTACCTCTGTGTAAGCCATATCATGAAGGTTGAAAATGCAGTATACAATGATGGATGACATGAGTGCCCAGTTCTTAAAGAGGCTCTTTTTAGAACCCTTATTTTTTTCCTCCATCTCACCTCCTGCCTCCAAAACATCTCTCCTCTCTGACTTGTGTGTGTAGGCTTTCCTGCCATATATACTTAAATGAAACCTAGCAACATCATATTGGGTGAGAGAGAGAGAGAGGGAGATACCGGGATCCAGAAACAAGCAATAGTTACAATGGCCGCAAATATTGAGATTATGAGACAGGGCAACAAATATGGGAATCTGTAGAGTAATTAGGTAGAGTTTATCAAACCAGAATCACAAGCTAATTATTATGCTTATGCTTATGCTTATGCATGAAAGAGTAAAACCACCTTGCAAAAATAGAATCTCTTGCGAATATTCCAGGGTATTTGTCTGCAGGCTTAGATCCAAAGAATAAACAGCTATTAATTGGTGATGATATATATATATATATAGAGAGAGAGAGGAGAGAGAGATTATGCAGTTTGCACTCTGAAAACAAACACATATCTACCTGAGCAAGAAAGCCTCCCAAAGCTGATCCGATAACTAACCCTGTACCCCATGATGCGCTCACCTACCAAAATTTGAACTTCAATTTTCACAATTTGGACTCAAATTTCAGTCATGTTTCACATGTACAACTAAACACCAACCCAGAAAGTTCAACCAATACAAAATTCTTAAAAGAAACCTTGTATATATAATAGGTTTTACACCCATCCCAAAATTTTCAAAAGAAATTTGTACCCATTGTAATTATGGTCCGCCAAGTAGTAAACATTGAACAAAAATGATGGGCTTACCGCAGACAATGCGAAAGATTGGTATTCTTCAGCAACTGTTTCACATGCATATGCCTGCACCTCATACACTCAATCCATTAAATTAGAGGGACGAAAAACACACTTGAAAGAAGAAGAAAAAAAGTAATAAGTTAATAGACTAAACTAGCCTTTTTCATACAGCAAAAGAAAATTCTATCCATTCAAATAAAATTATGGAAACGGTAGCTATTTTAAACTATTATGCCCTTACACGAAAGATTCTATATAACAACGTTATTTACATTGTTACATGAAGTACACCTTCATGTCAGAATTATAATTTACATTATTACATATTGTAGTTTTGCAAAAAGAATGCCTTGGCTACTTTTTCATATAGAAAATGTATATATTTAAAAAAAGAAGGTACAAACAAGATTGTAATGCATTTGCTTTAGAGTAGTGGCGCATAAATTTGATTACGTCGTGAGAAAAAAAGAATACCTTTATTGGTCCAAGTAAGCCATTAAGACTTCCAAGAAGAAACCTGGTTGTGATGGCCATTCAATAATTTATGCTAAGCCCAAATAGAGTGTTGAAAACAACCCTGCAGTGCAGTAAACATTATCCAATTATTTGGATGCAAAACCAAAACAAATCAACGTAGCATTAATTAATTAATTCAAATGATTTACTGACACAGTGGCACAGCCTATAATTATGACAGGTTTTCGACCATATCTATCAGCAATTACTCCCCACAACGCAGAAGTCGCATGGCTCTTCCAAGCATGTAAGAAGACCCTAATTCATGAAATTATATATGCTTCATTTAATTAATTACTTGTCCAAACTATATAGTTGAGAATAATAATACTGGTCATAATATCTTCTTCTGTTTTTGCAATGTGGAAATCTCTTATCTGCCAAAATAAATATAAGTAAGAGATACAAAGCAAAGATGTCGAGTATACATTAGAGTAGTGGAGCATCCGATCCATGGATATAAGTCATAGAATATATACCATATAAAGCGTCAGAATCTTGAAAGTGAAAAACTAAAGTTGTAATGAGTTCTACCTAGGCAAGATAAACAGTATATATACTAGAGTTTGATCTGAGATGAGCATATATATATTTCTTGATTTATTGTAATGAATAAAAGTGATTGAAATGGTTGCCTACCATGAAGTAAAGGAATGGGAAGAGAGATGATACTGTGAGAGCTGTAAACAGAAAAACTTTCATTAGTGTCAATGAAATTAAATGCGCTAAGTAAGAAAATATATATCAGTTTCATTACAATTTCATCAGACTTGTGATTGAAACATATATCAGTCCAGCTAGTGCCTTTCTAAAGTTCCCCTTCTGCATCTACACTGCAGGGAGATGGTACTGCCCAACATTGCTAAGTTCATCGAGCTTCACAACCGGCGGTCGAGAAACGGTGGCACAGATCCTGAGGAACGCGATATCCTCCGTTTCGTAGCCCCGATGCCTTCCCATATGAATATTAGTTGGAACTTCATGTCCTCTTAGACCACACACAGCGGTGACCCACTTCAAGGATCACACGCTAGAAGACAAAATACATTAAAAAAAAAAAAGTTGGGCAATTACCGTGACTTGAGGTTGGTGCAGTCCTTGGGTAAAAAAAAAAGTTGTCATTGATTGTGACATGTGTCACTTTTATTGTATTTTTTAATTTATTATATAAATAAAATAAAAATAAATATATATTGTAGATATCAAAATTATGACCATTTTTCTCTATATAAATCATTTCCACTTTGAATTTGTAATTTGGTTTGTTTATTTTCTATTATTGTACTTCATTTCTTCTATTTTGTCTCATTTTTATTTCGTACTTTAATTTTATGCGCATAGTAATGTTTGGTATTTTTTATTATAAATTTAAAATATAAAATATTTTCTATAATTTTTTAATAGTTTTAATATATTAAAATTAATTATATTTCTTATACATAATTTAAAATATATGAAAAAGAAAATATTTTATTAGGTTGAATTGAGGTCGCGAATGAAAGTAGAAATTATATTAAGTTGGTAATTGTGTATGTGGATAAGAGAGAAATGAATATTTTATTAAAAAATTAAATTAAATCGGATCGGATGAAGGTCACAGATGAGAATAACCTTACTTACGAGAGCGATTTGATTGGCATTTCAATTGCTCATCATGAGGTTGTTCTGTGCATGTTAATGGAGTCTCATAATTTGAATATTTGTCAGATGCCCATGCTTACATTCAACACTACCAATTTAGAATTCTATACCAGTATATTTAATAATAATATATAATCTTTCCTGTCAGTGAATGAGAGATTAGAGAGCAAGAATAATTCAATTTACTATAAATTAAACCCAAGTTCCCCAAGTTCCCCAAGTTCCCCCCCTCCACTCTCTCTCTCACACAGACACACGCATCGGAAGTTTTCAATTCCATTTTCCCTCTTCTTTCTCTCTAGGGTTCTCTACGCAATGCTCTAATTTCATCGATCAATTCTCATAAATTGGACTCGCAAATCCGATTCACTTTCTAGTCGGATTTGAGATCGCACAAATGTCCGCCTCTACCGTTTCAGTCACCGCTCATCAAGGGCCCACCACTCGCCGCCGAGCGGTCGAGAAAAATCATCCGAGGGGTGGCTCCGATTTAGCCGCTGCGGCCGCAGTTATCACCGAGTCTGAAACCAGAGTCGCTCGACTCACTGCCGGAGACACTGCCGCAGAGATTCTGAGGGATGCGAGGAAAAATTCATCAGCCCAAATCCAGGCGAAGAAGTCCGGCGCGGCCAAAAAGCCGACGAAGCCACGCTGGCTGACTGTGATCAGCATTCTCACTAAGAACTTGGCGTTGGTGGTGGTTTTACTGGGTTTCGTGCAGATGGTTCGGTGGACAGTGGTGAACTCCGGTCGTGATATTGGAGATTTATCGATAATGTCAGGGGACTTTGAAGGGAAGTTGTCCGAGGTGGAGAAATTCGTTACAAAGACAATGAAGGCGATGCAAGTTCAGATGAATGCGCTAGACCACAAAGTCGAGAATGGTGTTAGTTTGGTGAGGAAGGAGTTTGACGAAAAATTTCAAAGGAAGGAGGCAGAAGTTGATTTGAAGTTGAAGGCATTGGATGTCAGAAGTGATGCCTTTGAGAAGTTTATGGATGGGTTTGGAAGTAAGAGTTTGCTATCAAAGGAAGAGTTCAGTGAGTTTTTTGAGGAATTCAAGAAGACCAGGAAAGGTGATAACACTGAGGTTAATGTTGATGATATAAGAAATTATGCAAGGGAGGTTGTGTTGAAGGAAATTGAGAAGCACGCGGCTGATGGACTGGGCATGGTGGACTATGCACTGGTGTCAGGTGGTGCGAGGGTAGTGAAGCATTCAGAGCCATATGGTGGGAAAGCTGGTGGCAGTGCGAGTTGGTTGATGCAGCGAAATAGGGTTAGTGCCGAAGCTGAGAGGATGATTAGGCCGAGCTTTGGAGAGCCTGGTCAATGTTTTGCTCTTAAAGGGGGCAGTGGGTTTGTTGAGATCAGGCTCAGGACTGCCATTATTCCAGAAGCCGTGACACTAGAACATGTTGCTAAGGTAATAACTGTCTCATCTCATCTTTGAATTTGCATAAGTTTATGTGCTTACTTCATTAGGCGTTAGATCTGTATGACCATATCATGCTATTATCATTATCATTAGCATGTTTGATATCAGTGATTAGTGTTGAAGAAAAGGTGCGCTTTATTAAATTTGTTGATGACCCCGGATAAAGATAATATTACCTCACTGCTAACTACACGCTTAATAAAATTAAGAGTGGAGATGCGTGAAACTGTGAAAGAATTCGAACTTTACTGACAGCTTATGTATCTGTAATATTATCAACTTTACTGTACGTGAAGGCATTATTATAAAAATGACTGTAATATACTTTTTTAACAAAATGGATGAGGAATTCATTATTTCAAGACTCGGTGCTTAATTATCCTTGAAATGAAGAGCTTCCTAAGAGTCTCTGTGTGTGCTAGACTGCTACAAAGGAGATTATTAGCTCCTTTGCTCATATATACATATGTCTATCTTGGTACATGTGTTACCAAACCTTTTATGCTGGATAATGTAACACTATTCTAGGACATATCATCTGATGAAGCAATTGTTATTGCCTATGCTGTAACTTTGTTGTTTTGTGCTGGTCATGGTACTTTGGGATGAAAGAGTAATTGGCTTTATTTTTGGCATGACTGTGGGGAACAAAGGTATAAAACATCACTCCAAGAACTCCATATGACCCCCTCCCCCCCCCCCTCCAACCCCAAAAAATGTTCCCCCACCAAATTCCACCAACCATCTTCCTCTTCTGCTTAAATTAATCATTTATGCTTAGATAGTGTTTGAAACATTGCGGATATCTCACATTTTGGAGATGAAAGGGTTATTGGCTTAATGTGATGGCATGAATTTTGGGTGCCTTAGGCATACAAGATCCATCAAGAACTCCACAACACCCTGTACCCCTCTCTTCGGCCTAACTCAACTTTGGAATGTATTCATTTATGTGTAGCTAATGTTTGAAACATTGCGGATATCTCATATTTTAGGGGATCACAATAACTGGATATTGGAGGTAATGTGTGTGTGAGTTGACCTAGCGGTAGAGTGGGTAATGCCCGAGGCCAAAGGTCTCAGGTTCGAGTCCATCGGAACGCATTCTTTAAATTTAATGTTGCAATTCAAAAAATAAATTATTTCCCCCCATAATTTTGCTCAAATAAGGAAATATTGATATTTATATCAGTGAGTTTAAGTACAAATTATACTGTGATACTACGCTCCTTCAAATGTCCTGATAAGTGCTTGATAGGCTTTTATTTTGTTGTTTTGAAACATAGAAGGGGAGCCTCCTTCTATGCTACAGGTTCTGATTCACATCACTCCACAGTTGTTTTTACATCAATAGCTTTGACCGGTGTTGCCTCTTAACCACTAAATATTTGTTATCTGTGGATAACATCATGTTGGTGGGGAGAAAGACTTACTGAAACTTTTTGCCTTTTTTATTTTGTTATGAGTAATGCTGAAACTAATCTTGTTAAGTGTGAGAGAGTTAATATCTAATGCTGTAATGGCTTTTAGCATGTTTTGGTTCTATCTTGGAAAAAAAGTCCCGGGGGGACAAAAAATCTACATGTACTATTTTGTAATGTAGAATGTATCAGTTTCTGTAAAAAAAAAAGTTGTTTTAGAAGAGTAGCAACTATCATTATCTTTTTCTTCTAGGTTGCAAAGTTGATTCATTTTCTCATTCATGGAAAATCTGAGATGAAGAAAGATGTATATCCACTGACATTTTGGTCTTGTCTGCTATGAACAGAGTGTGGCTTATGATAGGTCCAGTGCACCCAAGCACTGCAGAGTGTCTGGATGGCTGCAAACCGATCCAGAAATTGCTACTGAGAAGATGTTCCTTTTGACTGAATTCACCTATGACCTTGAGAAGAGCAATGCTCAAACTTACAAGGTGGAGTCAGCGGCCTCTAATCTTGTCGACATTATTAGGCTTGATTTCACTTCAAACCACGGGAGTGCTTCTCATACGTGCATCTACCGGCTGAGGGTACATGGCCGTGAACCTAGCCCTGTTCCAGCACTGGAAATACAATCTTGATGCAGCAGTCTTTTATTTTTCAAGTGCAAAGCACAAGTTCTGAGTCTTTAGCTTTCTATATGTATTCGTTAATGTATTGTGCAGGAGTTTCTTTCAGCGTCTAAACTTTTATGTAAATTTCTTTGGTGATCATTTATTGTGCTTATGAATCTGTATTCTTACCCTTATGCTGTGTTTCCCGCGTAGGACCTTGATGTAGAAACGTTCTTTCAATAGTATTGCCAAAAAAATTTATGCAACTTCACGGTTTTCAACTGAGTTCGTTATTGTATTTTTTTTTTCAGGTGATCTTATTGTACTTAATATATCACTAGCACAACATTGTTTCTGCTTCTGTTATGCAGCTGACTCCATCTGAATGTCTTATAATTAAAGAATTACACTCTGATTAATTTATTTTCGATTCATCCTATAGTTTATATACTCTCCAGTTGGTTCACTGAAAATGAGACAAACATACAAGTTTAATATATTTCTTCTACTAAAATACATGTATCGTTAATAGACTGAAATCAGTTAATGTCCGACACTAAGAAAGCAGTTACTGTCTACAGCAGACACGAGACGAGCAAAACTGCACGAGGCACAAAACATAGATGAACAAGCTCCAAAAGGTGGCAGCATCTAAGCACGAGACTATTTCTTTGAGTTGCGTATAATCTTGACATCGATTGTTGTTTGAGTCCCAAATGTGAATTTGCAGCAATCTTCAGGGCCAACGTCGTTGTCTATCTGGAATGCGTACAATCCCTTCCCCAAAAACACTTGGTCATTGGCCGTGATAAAGATTTTTACCGGCCATTCCTTCCCTTTTGCATTGCGCAGATTCATTTTTGCCTCCAAATGGACATTCTCGTTATTCACCACTTCTTCCGGGATTCTCTGCAACCAACCTAATTCATCACCTCATTTGAAGTAGGAATGGAAGGAAACATGAATCTCATATTGGAGTAAGCGTTACATCATTTCAAAGTTTAGTATGAGACATGACGGATTTGGAACAATTATCTTCCCATTGTCGTAAATCATTAAATTTAAGATTATTTCCGTTGACCTGGATATGTAGGTATAATTCAGATGAAGAGCGTGCGTGCATTAAACCAAATGAAACCATATTGTCAATTATCAGAGGTAAATTTACGTAACTCATGACTCAGCCAATGCAGAACTTATAACTTAAGTTGCATTACCCTAATCACATTCTACTCAGAGCTGCAGCTGAGCAGGATCTAGAGACAGTTCTTGTCATAAGAAAATATATTAGAATATATAGAATCTTGGGTGCCATATCTTGAATGCGGTCTTAGTGAGTGAAGATTTCAATGAAGAGAGAAAGAAGGAATATGTCAAAAAGAGTTAGCATCTCAACTAACTTAATCTAGCCTGCTCATTCCTAATATGTTGCCCTTACAATATTTCAACTTGATCAAAAGTTTACAACTAATCTGGAGTGGTTGAATGGCCAATAGAAGGGTTTCTAAAGTTTCTAATTCCATAGGGCAACTCAACTTGGAATATAGAGGTCTTTTCTGCAATTACAATGGACAAGAACAATTGCACCCCAGTTCATATGAGTTCATGTGGATAAATTTAGGAATTTCTTCTAGCTAATTCTGATCAAATTTTTAAAAAATACTGCAATAGTTCTTAGTGTTTCCAAAACTCTTCATGAGAATAAAAGCAACTGAAAGATTCCAATTAGAAGTAAACACTCACCAAGACTTTGAAATGACAAGGAGGTGAAACAAAAAACGGGCATTTTGGAACAACTTGCTCTGTATGTTCAGACTCCTTGCTGTTATTTGGTTGTTCAGATGCACCAACTTCTTCTTCTACTTCACTTACATCTGTATGCCTGCAACTTCTGCAATTTCTCTAAAAATGAAAAACAGTATACTAGAAGTCCATGAAGAGATATCAGTACCAAATACCTAACCTCCTCAAAACTCTACTTCTTCTATCAAAACTTGATAAATGATCCTTGCCCTGTGGGTATGCACGCTTTCGAGAAATCTGGTTTAGTTTCATCTCCTCATCAGTTTCATCTTCGGATTTCACGTGTGTGGCAATGTTTTTGGGATCGAAAGTTTCCTTCTTGCATCCGTTTGTACCAAATATTTGTACAAGGAATGAATAAGACCCACGATACCGGAACACCAAGAACTCCCCGACCTTCAACCCGTGATAATCAACAAAGCTTTGCCATCCATCCTTGAGGAAAATTCCATTTGGGGTTTCTTTCACTTCTACATACCATGTTTTACCATCTTTATTTTTCAGTATGACCTTTTCATTCAGTGTCTTTGTGAAGTGCTTGGTGAAATCTGGTGGTATCCTCTGCACAAGAAGAGAGAAGAATGCAATATTTTGCACCTTCATCAGATGATCATAAAACAGATTGAATATGATGATACCAACCACATAGAGAAACTTCCAGAAACCACAATTAAGATCAATGTAAAGCAATCATTTAAAAATTTGACATATTTAATGTACAAAGAGATGCTACATTGATTTGTCTGAACTTCACCGATTACTCACAATCATTCTCAATTGTCCGTAATAATAATAAGACACAGAAGGCTTCTTAATGAGCAAGGAGAAATAAACATGCAAAGATAACTAAAACTTGATTAACAAACACATAATCAATTTACATCTAATGATGCGAAGCACGCATTGAGAAAGAAACCCAATTATAAATTCAAACACATAAAACCGCACTCCCATTCATAAAGAATCACTATTCGATAATAGAATTCACAGATTGTATACAGATGAATAATTTTCTTGAGGAAAAATCATCCCATAAACTTGAGACGGAAGCCAGAAAGAGAAAGATGGAGTTATTAAAAACAAAGGAAGAAGAAGGGAAAAGAAGAGGAGAGTCGTACAAGTTGGCGAGAGCTGAGGCTAGGGAAATACACTTTGAAGAACTCTGCACCTTCCACACTAGCAATACTTCCCTTGTTGGGACGCCCTCCTCTTCCACGCTTTGTCATTCTTTTCCAATCCAACCATAACCACAACTAGTGCGTGTATGAATTATGATGATGATGATGGCCGGGGAAGGAAAGCCGATCTAAATTGATTACTACAGTGCGCGCCTCTTCCAATTCCATATATAAATAAGTTATTTGTATTCGGCTGTTTTAATACAGAGCAACTGCTCCGTTTTTTTTGGGGCAGCTTGGCCCACCCGGCGGGTAGACCCGGGTGCACACACGGCCCAACTATTGACCACATATAATGTGAGAGAATTATCACTGTCTTTGCCACTAGGCCACAAGGCTCGGATAACAACCGATCCGTTGAGCACACCATATAGTGCTCGGAGAAGAGAAGCACACCATGAAGAGAGCTCTATTGAGCACTCTGCATAGTTCTTAAGCATCGTCCAATAAGAACTCGTCACGTGATCTAGTTTAAATTTTTTTTTTTAATTTGAAAATGGGATTTTCTAAATTCAATTATAAGAATAAAAAGATAATCAACATTGCATGTTTTTCTCAATTATGTTGCTTTCGATTTCATTTATGTAATTTTTTATTTTTAATTCTGTAATTTTTTCGTTTATCTCAATTATGTAATTTTCATTGTTTTAATGAAATTTTAGTATCTTTCGTTTATTCGTAAATTAATTTAATTGAGATGTATAAATAAAAAAGAATTAAAAAATAAGAAATGAAAAAAGTAGGTGAGATCTATGAATAACGTAAGTGCTTAAAGATTGTGTGTTTAAAATGATAGTGCTTAAAATAACTTTAAGACCCATGAATAATATAAGTGCTTAACAACGTAGTGTTCAAGGGCCGTGGATACAAATTATGTAGTCAAGAAAACGACTTTACTTTCTATTTTGAGTGAATTTAAATTGTAAATAAAAAATACTGACATAAAAACTTGATTAGCCAGCTATAACTTGTGACCGATTTGCAAAACTTTGATTGTGAGAATGAAATATAGATGTATCCCAAGAGTTATTTACACTACATTAGCTAATTTCGTAGCAGACATTACAACACATTAATTTGATTGGAGTAGGTTTAACTATGTTATGTTACATTTATCATGACCCAATAGTATATTTAAAAGTGTTTGGTACACAAGATTTGGCCCGTGTTTATTATTGAGGCCCGTCTCGGTAGGCGTGCAAATCACTATTTCTATGGGTTATCTCCAGTTATGTTATCTGCTCTTTCCCTTGCGATAAGTTATCTTCTTCACGATAACTCTCTCTCTTTTCCATCTTCTGCCCTCGTCTTCTTCGTCCTCTACACTGAGCCACATGGCTGATGTCTCTGGTTCTTATGGTTTTCCGTAGGGGTGCTAATTCGGATACCGGGTATCGGGTAATACCCGACCCGATCCGATACCCGTCGGGTATCGGGTATCCGATACCCGCGATTGTCGGATGCGGGTACGGGATCGGGTATTAAAGTTGACGGTAATTCGGGTATCGGGTTTACCCGATCGGGTATCGGGTACCCGGAATACCCGATTTTAAATTAATTAGTTAATTAAATTTAAGTTTTAACATTTAATTAATCTTCTTGAGTTACTTGAGTTATAATCTTCTTGTTTATATAGTATATAAATGTTATATTAAGTTACTAATTATTTTAATTGAGAAGCTTTTCTTTTATTTGAGATTTTGTGTTAAAGGTTTACTATCTTTTATCATTTTATAGTTTATACTTTTGTTTTAAATCCATATTCTAAGACATGAGTGTTTTCCCCTTGCTACGAATTATATAAATATTTCTTTTTATTTTTTATGGTTAATACTTAATAAATTGTGCACTACAATTTTTAAATCAACTGTTACAGTGATTTTTTGTTTTCATTTTTTATATATATGTACTAATTAGATTGTACGATTTCTTTATTCAAATCTGTAATAGCAAATTTCTTTCTATTTTATAACCAAACATCTCCCACGTTCAAGTAACAGTATCCTTCCTAATTTTATAACAAACATAATAAGAAGGAAATTAAAATTTTAAAAAAAAAAATTTGAAGAGGTCGGGTGCGGGTACCTGCCGGCGTCGGGTACGGGTACCCGCGTCGGGTAACCGGATACCCGATCTCAAAGTCGGGGTCGGGGTCGGGTGGAGATTTTTCGGGAATGTCGGGTGCGGGTACCCGCAATGTCGGGTGCGGGTACCCGCGGGTACCCGAATTAGCAGCCCTAGTCCAGGGCATGGGCGTGTTGTTGATGGGACGTGGGCAGTTGTCCATGGCATGGGCGGTTGTCCAGGACGTGGGTGAGGCTATCCGAGGTGTGGGCTGAGTAGTGTGTTACTGCGGCCGAGCTTCTACCCTTAGTCCGGACTGAAGTACTGCCGAGGTGGTCCTGGTGCCGACCTGCGTCGTCCTGCCTTGTCTGGGCCGATCTGCGATGTGGTTCCTTGCCGAGCTGCAGGTATGAGTTCGGTCCTACTTTAGGCTGTGCTGAGATGGGTTTTTTAGGATCGGTCTTGTATTGGGCCTAAGGCCCATGTCCTACCAATCACAAAACTCTTCATTAAAGCCATTAAACAAAAACGATTTTCTTTATTGAATATAATTCTAAAATGTGGGTGAATTTCTTTAAAAAAATATATAAAAATTAAGCTGAACCATTCTTCTCCAACCAGCCAATGCCACACCCTCAGCTCATCTCTCATATGAATTTGCCCAAACCAAAATGAACAGTGTCACAAAGTTCACGATCAGACCATCCTTGTATCTCCAATCAACACTATATTCCTAATCTAAAACATTAAGACAAAAGTCCAATGATCATCAACATTCTTGAGAGAGAAAGAGAGAAAGAGAGAGAGAGAGAGAGAGGCTTTTTGTCAAATAAATCAAACATCTCCCTAGTTTTGTCTTATTTCGCAAATATTTTGGAAGAAAATTCAAGACCTCAATATGTTATTGCAATTGTATCGAATTTCATCAGATCCAAATAATAAAAAAAAATGAAGTAGAATTTGGCAAAAATGTATGAACTCAAAAGGAAAAATTCAGCAATCGGAGCGTGGCAGCAGCTGATCGTGGCTGTGGCCGCTCAGGACAGCGGCCAGTTGGCGGTTCGGTGGCGGCGGCAGCAGATCGTGAAGGTGGCGCAGAGTATCTGTAGAAAGGGGGAGAGAAGAGATAGGTCAAGAGTTGGATACATTTGTGACGAAGGCCAACAATTAAAATATGTAATTTTACTTAAAATTTGGTTAATTTTTATCTTTTTTATTTTGGTGGATAGCTTTACTTTTATTATGTGATAATGAATATTCTTAGATATTTACTCATTTAATATCTTATATCTTACATATAATACGATTTGAAAAAATTTATACCACATTATTTTTCTTTTTTATTTATCTCGAGCTTCTATATATTTTCATATTTGTTCATTTTTATCTAAGATTGAAGTTTGATTGGTAGTATTTTGTGCTTATTTTCTCGTGGTTATGGTTGCTTGTAGCTCATGTGGACTACTTTTCATTGGTATTGTTAGTTTAAATGTGTCAATTTGGACTCATTTCGTTCTCCTCGCAAATATACATAACTATAAATAAAATATATTTAAAACGGAGAACTAATTGAGGAGTTTGGGTTTCATGGGATCAAAGTACAACTCAATATAGGAGTGTGTAGGCAAAAACAGTGTGCTAAGCGGAGTACAAACGAATGAGAACGATCTAAATAAAATAATACAATTTGAATCACACGTCAAATTTTCATAATACATCATTAAATGAATATCTATATAAAATTATAATAAAACAACTTTTGTATCCTACATGGATTTTTCACATGACTTTATCAATTGAAAGTCAAAATAAAATAATGCAATTTAACTATTTATTATAAATTCTTACTTTGTAATTGTGACGGATAATCAATTATTATAACTACTTATATTTATAAATTTATACGGGTCTGAGTAATTAGCTGGTATTAGTATAATAATTTAAGACGAAAATGTATATTTAACATGAATTTATACTATTTATTATCAATACTTACTTTGTAATGTTCGAATTGTATTGCAATAGATAATCAATTATTGTAACAATTCATATTTAATATTTAGACATGTACGAATATATAAATTACACAGGTTCAGAAATCGGCTTATCTACATGAAATTTTCTCCATTTACAATCTTTAGTAATTATTCTAATTATTATTAATGTCTAATTAATAGTGTTCGGGGTATTATTGCGATGGAAAATCAATAATTGTAATAATTAATATTTATAAATTAAAATGGGTTCTGGTAATTAGCGAGTGTTACAATACGGATTTGAGACGAGAATACGAATTCGAATCACTTTTAATTGAATTTAGGACGGATTCAGGTCCTCACATTTTAGACAGGTTCGGTAGCTGAATCTTAACCTCATCATTTCGGTTCGTCGTGGTGCTCTGTTACGATCAGCGGTGCCACCCGGCTGAACCGTAGCCTCATCGTTTTGCTCCATCATTATGGCCTGCAGTGGTCAACATTTCAAAGTAGTTTTCAGAGTTGTACTTACAGATTACACTATAAAATGATTTTTCGTCTAAATTCGATGTATATAATTTATACATATCAGATTTAAACGTATTGTCGTGGTATAAAAATTATTTTATTTAATAGAATCATCGATACAACATATATGATATCTTGTTGAAATTCGACGAATTACACACTGATAATATAAAAAAAGAAAAATGAGGTTGTGAACTTGTGAACATAATTGACTATCCCGTTATGATATGTGAACTACATTATAGCCCAAGCGATCGAGGTCTAATTATTATTTTATTATTTATGTATTTATTTATTTTTGAATCTACGGTCGCTGTTTAATAATTTATAACTTAAATGAAAAATCAGTCATGGTCGACTCATTTATTTAGAGAAGTGAACCATCAATGAAATAACTAATGAACGAAAAAAGCAGATCCACTAAAATGAGTAATTCAATACTAAGATATTAATGAATTTTGTCCTGTCTAATTTTTTTATTTTTATTTTTACCTTTAATTATCTGCATATACTATTTTGATTAATTCGTAACGAATGATTGATATGTCATACCTGTACCCTAGTATATCCATTTAAAAAAAATGTAAAATCACATTTCCTTATTCAAAAAATATTAGTATATATTTAGAATACGTTGACAATAGATGTTTCTATTATAAAATCACCATCATCTGGTACCCCGCTCACCATTTATGATTTGATTTTCATGTAACTTACAAATTTTGAAGATCCCAATACAGTCTCATTCATTGAAGTGTACCTAATTCATGAAGGGAAGATCAACCAAATTCTAGTGAGATTCAATACTAAAACCAATTAGTGGTAGGAAGAGTGGCTCACTAGGTATTTATGTTGATCTCTCTTACTTCACAATTTCGATGTGGGACAACTCACATCTGTATATTCAACATACATTATTTTGTCAACATCATGTAAAGGGGGTAACCATTTTGTCCGATATTTAGAAAACAAATATGTTTTTATTGATGATGCGCCGTCGAATTCACATGACCACATCACATGCATGTGCTACTCCATTATTATTGCATTTTTTCTTATTTTAATCCCTTTAATTTGGGTGGTCTATAATTCACATTGTGACCGTTGTCCAACTTTTTGAAATATTTTGTCCCTTGATTTTTTCATACTATTTTGATTAATTTAGTATATTTTAATACTAAGATTCACCAAATATAAGTCAACTTAACCAAATACTATTTGTGTCGTGGTAATGGTGGTATCTTGATTTAGAATGGATCATCAATTATTTAGGAAGTGTTTGGTTTAGTGGATTAGATAAGATTGAATCTTGTGAATGTTATACGGTTGGATAGATTCGGTCTGGTACTTAATCTCACGACAATACAGGTAAAATTAGTCTTGGCTTATAAATCCTGGTCTTCTCCTTATGACAAAATTAATCTCAAATAATCTCGGATCAATCTAGTCTTAAGTAACCAAACACCCCTAAATATATAATCATAATATATAAATTTATTTTATTTATCTATCTATCTTTCTATCTAGAATGAATAGCTGCTTAGTCGAATGTATGTAGCAACTTTCTCGATTTAGATCATATTTTTTAATATTATATATCTTTAATGCATTAATAGCTACGACTAATTTTGCTTAATGTGCATTACATACGATAATAGTTTAATGCTAAACTATAAATAATTTACTTGTTCAATTTTTATCACATTATTGTGAAAGCTTAAAATTAGTATTTTTTTTCAGAGGTCCCAAATATACAACTACTCATTCATATTTCATAGAATTTTAGGTAATTTATTTATAATTTTATTGTTAAATTGAGATCATTAAAATTGAATCGCGATTATATAGGATTTTTCAACACACTTTTATTTTATGTGAATTAACGTATATTCGTGGACAGAGAGAATATATTATATTCAAATTAAAATTTCCAATTAAACATTTTTATTTAGACATATACACAATTGATAATCGCGATTATATAGGATTTGTTTATGTGAATCTTGCTACATAAATTATCACACAGCCATAATTAATGGATAAAAAATATTTTAATATTCCGATACTTCGATTAAAGATATATAAAATCCTCAATTACGGAATATCCCAGAAAATAACATATTAATGAAAATAATTAAAGAAATATAATTTCCAATAACCAAAGTAATTAGACAGGTAGGACTTCAATCCCAACCTCTCTGTTTAGAAAATTAAGGAACAAATAAAATAAATTAATTATTAAAAAATAATATTACATGTGTCGGTGGCAACTGACACGAGTGCAGAATTAAAAAAGCCTCCTAAATTAATAACACCTGACTAAATAATCTTACTAAATTCTTAATTATTGCGTAACAATAGATTAAACTGCACGCAACTTGGCTAATTAAATCTCAAACCTCGATTGTCGCCAACGAATCCTAGCTTAATCCTAGCTTAAGTGGCAAAGTTGAGACAACCAAAGACTCTTATTAACGAGAGATTTTGGGTTCAAGATCTACATACATACAGTTTATTTTCACACCTTATTATAATGTAATTATTCTGTCAGCGTGCGACGTAATGTTATTCTAATCTAAATCACTTGTAAATTCAAAAAAATAATCTCAAACCTCGATTATCAAAATTAAATTATTTTTTTAATCCTTGTTTATTGACTTTGGAGCTAAGTTAATGCCAGAAGACAGCAATGAGTGCTCAGACGATTAATGAACTAATTACACTTTTGTACTTTTCAATGAAGGTAATAATTACTACTTTTTTCGGATCAATAAGTCTCTTACACTTGGAAATATTCCATAGTTATGGTTATGTAATAATCTAAATTTAAAGTGGATTAGTGGCTTGTTTGACAGTCCAAATGACCTTTTGATTCACACAACAATTATTTGTAATAACTAATTTACTAAAAGGAGAATACTTTAGTTGTTGGCAAGTTAATTATGATTATGCGTTTAATTCTTGATTTATGAAAATGCTTCTACTTTAGGTTAAGGCAATACATATAATTAATTTAGACAAATTGTCCGACACATGCACAAACTTGCCTTAATTTGGATTTGGTTAGGCAATTTCATATGATTTATGAAGGATATACAAATATTTATTCTCATTTTGGGATAAGAATAAATATAGTTATGGTTCAAATTTGGGTGTTTGAAGATTTTCTTTTTGTTTTTATTATGTTTTTTTCAAATGAAAGATGACTATACTAATTTAGTAAGATCAAAATTAAAGCTTAGTATTGTGCATAATATATTTATGCAACTAATGTTTTATTAATTGTTTGCTTCAACCATTTAAAATATATATATATACAATTTATATTGAAACCAACACTACTAATGAATTAAAATTTAGCATAATCTCATTGACATATGTTTTGCCATTTTAGTTTGTTCACCAAAATTAGTCACCTTTCAATTTTAGTAACTTTCTCACAATATATTATTCTTATACTTATACCAATATGACTCATCACTTTTCTCTCTTCTATTTTTTTTTCACTAATAATAAAATCAGTTTCTATCTCTCTCTAATAATTTTATCAATTTTGCATTAAAATCAGTGTCATTCACTATCAAGACTATTCGTTGTGGACGGATAGCGTAATAAATAAAATAATGACTTTTAGGAGTGAACAAAATATCCGAATATCTGATTCGAACAAAACTGAATTTTAAAATTTAGCTAGGATTTTTTGGATTATCAGTTCGGTTCGGATCAGATCGGATCAGATATATTAAAAATCGAACAAATCCGTAATCAAAAATATATTTTTAGTTATATATATATATATATTAATTAAGACTGTACTGCTACCTTACGTCATTTACAATTTTACATTCTTATTACATGAATATTGAAATATGATATTTACTATACTACCAACCTCATTGGTATTGATTTAAAAAAATGATTTTAGAATTTTTGGATTTTCTAACTTTTTATAAGTTTTTAGGATTTTTAATGCAATTTCAAATTTTCAGTTTGAATTGGATTTCAGAATTCGAATTTCGGATTTTCGGATAATTCGATTTAGTTTAAATTTAATTTTTAGAAAATTTCGAATTTTCAAATTGACTCGAATTAGACAAAAATCCGAACCAAAATCTAAATACTCACCCCTAATTAGCTTTGCATTTCCGCGAGGGCAACAAATTCTTTATAAATATAAATAATATGTATAAAAAGGGATCAAACAGTAAGGGGACGTCCAAGTTAAGAATAATTTCTTTACTTGTTTGGTTAAAGCTGTGTTGCATAACTCAATGCCAACTGGAAGTAAATTTCAAGTGCAAACCATTATTCCACTTTTATTGCTCCTACCATTTATGAAAAAATCAAAACTCATTTAAGTTTCAACCAAAAATTCTTAAATATAACCCTGAAATTTCACGGATATATTATATTTCGGTTAAATGCAAGGGCTCAATGCGAATACCTAAATATTTTTAAAAAGAAAGAATAATTTTTCAGCTTTTTGATCGCGACTATATACGTTGGATGCATTTTCATTACTGAATGAATGCATGCCAAAATTCAAAATTTTATTATTTTTCGAGTGTAGTTAATTTTATTGTAAATACAATAACTTTATATATTCAATATATTATTATAAAATATATAATTTTCAATATAACTAACATATATATATATATAAATATTATATACCATCGAAGTGGCATGTGCATATAGAAATTATTTATAGAACAAAGGGAAATAACACGCGTCCAAAATTAATTGAACGAAATTTCGCGATTTGATTTATAATATGAAATTTTATGTTGTGGGGTTGAGAAATTGGATTCCAAGGCTGGAAAATTAAGAATTTAGCAAATTTTGAATCAAAACAAACGAGAAGGCTCCACTACTCTTTGCATCAATCCACATCCCACGCGTCATGACTATATGTGCGCCTCATAATCAGAGATCACAAACACTTGACACCCCCCCCCCCCCACTCTCTCTCTCTCTTTCTAACTCTCTCTCACACAACCCCCCC
>JAYDZE010146350.1:0-22584 GCA_034509125.1 Monilaria moniliformis
GAAGAAGAAGAAGAAGAAGAAGAAGAAGAAGAAGAAGAAGAAGAAGAAGAAGAAGAAGAAGAAGAAGAAGAAGATAAGATACTGCAGAAGAAACGTGAATTCATTATTATTATTTTCTTCTTCTCTCCTAGTTATATAATATGTATGAGATAGGTTAGGGATTCAATAAAATATGGATTGGGCCTTCTTATTGGGCTTTTACTAATTAAGTTTAGCCTAATTTAATATAAGCTCAGTAGAATATTAATTTGGACCACTATAGAAATTAATAATGACTTCCCCGTCCAAATCCAAATTACGAATAATCTGGGCTTCCTTTTAATTAATTTATTTCTCATGTTAAGATTCTAATATCCATTAATTAATTTAAGCATGTTGTTCGCTTTAATTAATTAATATCTTTTACCAAGAGTGGTCTAGTTCAAAAACTTTATGTATTATACTTTGTAATAAATTTCAAGCATGTCGATCTTCTATATAATAAAATCTTTTAAGAACTCCTCTTGGGGATATTATCAACCCGGACTCTCCAGGGACACTATTCAATGCAATAACAATGCTAGCACCGCTAGATATTAATTATCATTGCCTAAGATACTAGAATTCTTGGTTACGAAAAACTCGCACATGTTGATAAGTTAAAGCAGTGCATAACCAATATCGTATGCTCAATGTTGTATACAAAGATATGAAATAATAATCACCGAGATCTCATCTTTCAGTAATCAGCAAGAAAGACTTATTTCAACGTGAATCCATTCAGTGCGATAGCACACTAGTGTCATTTTTTTTTACCAAGGTTAGTAAATATTTGGACTGACACTGCAACCTTTCACGATAGATCGTCTAAGTCTATCTAGGTTGTGAAACTAAATTTTCTTCTGCAAGGTAACGACTAAGAAACCTTTAGTGATGACTTGACCACCATTCGGTCTACAATGCAGAAGACTAGACTTGCTTGAGTCGATTATAATCACAGATTATATTTGCTTAGAATATAATCACCAGATTATAAAGGGCAAGCCATTCAATAATAATTTCTTCACAAGAGCCGAAGAATGGTAGTTCTTAGGGTTATTAATACATAAGCAGCTTGTAAAGCATATTTTCTAGTATACAACACCAACATTCTCCCACTTATACTTGAGGCATGATTTCATATATGCCTTTATCTATCATTCTCCCACTTATACTCAAATATAGTGCTGACATACATCTCATGCCCATCTATTTCACTTGATGTTTCTACATGTATCAACAATTTATGTAATTAATATAACTCGTGCTTTATTTTGAAAAAATTTATTAATTACACAATATAATAGTACATAAAAATAGTAGCGGGCCAGATCAGGTCAAGCCAGGTTGATCCTGTCGCATATATGCGTGGGCCGCACTCAACGAACATGACGAACATGAATTCAGATACGCTTCTGCTTTAAGATCATTCGTATTTGACATGTATAATCCGTTCTAACAAGTGGTATCAGAGCCTATAAATGTTGAAACGAATTGTTAATCCATTTAATATAAGAAATTTTGATTTTATGAAGGCATGGTTATTGTTTAAAGTTTCTGCCAAATGTGTTTGTTGAAATGCTTGAGTGAATCGTTTGTTTTCATACTAAAAGATTTGCTCATATTCTGTTTGTTGATATGACAATGAAAATTTTCGAAATGAAAACTTGAAATATTCTGGGGAAATTTTCCTTTTCTCAAAAATCCTTGTTAATTTTTTTTGTTTCAATTTGAACGCTCACAAAGGGTTCAAATAATGTCGAAAAGAAAATATTCAGTTTTTGGGTTGATTTTGAGTCGAAATTTTGATTGGGCTTTCGTCTTCATTGGGTTAATCTATTGTGTTTTTGATCAAAAATTATTCTAAGTTAGTTTGTTTTTTACATGGACTCAAACTTGTTGAAGTTTTGTAATGTAATTGATACAATTTTTGGTAAAAATTAGAAAGAAATTGCTATTTTCTGGGCTTGTCTTGACACCCACCAAGCGTTTGAGAAAATGGATGAAAGAAATGTTGTTTTTCCTGTCAATATCGTCTAAATTTGTTCGAATTCATTGGAGATTCGAACTAGGTTCTTGTAGTTTGATCTTAAAGTTCATCCATTCTTAAATAATTTTGATTTAATTAAGGTTTTCAATCGATTTTTTAATCTAGTTTTTCCTTCATCGTTTCGCCGGGTTTTTTGTTTCATGGCGAGCAGTGGCCGGCGACTGGACAGACGGTGGCTTTTGAGGCAGCACCAACGGTTGGCCGCATTCGTCGCGGAAAAATGGTGGCAGTTTGCCAGCGCGAACGACACATCGGTTCGCTAGAAAGAACTTTCGAAAGTGATGTTGTTATTCTCGTCCGGGTCGGGTCACTGCTATCCGTCGGTCAGTTTCGCGGGTCGCGAGTTGTGGGTTCACGGTCAGGGCCTGGATTTCTGGGCCGCCATCTCATTTCCTACTGGGCCATGCGAGTTGGGAAGTCGAATTGCTGCTGGGCTGCTGTAGCTGGGCCCGAAAATAAAGGCTCCTTTTATTTGTTTTGGGCCTTTATTGCTATTTTAAATAAAGGCTCCTTTAATTTGTTTTGGGCCTTTGTTGCTGTTTTAATTTATTTTTGGTTGAATTATTAATTTCATTATATTTTAATTAAAGTATTAACTCACCAAAGTAAGCTCTAATGTGTAGATTAATTTAGTTTTAGAATAAATAGGATGTTTGTATACTTGAATTACATGTGAATAGTTAATCGGCCCAAAGGAAAGTTGCTATTTGTCTGTTTTCTTGTGTGCACTATGGTAATAAATATGAGATGATTATTTGGTCATTGTGGACATTAAGTTGGCCCAAAGGAAACCTTATTGTTTGACAGGAAATTATTGTCTATATTTGATTACTACATTGATCAGTCATTCTACATTGCCATTGCCAGAATCTCTTTGGGGAGAGACATTTAAGACCACAATGTACATCCTAAACGGCGTACCTACTAAAGCAACTATTGTTACCCCTTACGAATTATGGACGGGTAAGAAATCGGGTTTAGGACATTAACATGTTTGGGGTTGTCCAATGGAGGCTCGGCCTTATAAGCCACACGAGCAAATATTGGACGTTAAAACAGTAAATTGTTACTTTGTAGATTACACCGAAAGGTCTAGGGTTTTAAATTTTATGATCTCACTACAAGATCATTTTTTGAGACAATTAGTGTTAGGTTCTTTGAGGAAGTTGAGTTTGGGAGGGAAAATGAGATTAAGAATGTTATCTTTGAAAGGAAGCGATTTCACTTTGCTTCATTCAGGAACAAGACGACTCACTTATTGTTCCCGTTCAACCTGTTCAGTCACCTGAACAACAACATGAAGAACAACCTCAATCGTCTCAAGAACATTAGGAAGTAGTGCCACTTAGAAGATCCACTAGACTGAGGAGACCTACAATATCTACAAATAACTATATTGTATATCTCCAAGAGCATGAGATTGATATTAGAGTAATGGAAGATGACCCAGTCAACTTCCGTCAAGTCATAGAGAGCTCTAACGCTCAAAAGTGGACCGATGCTATGAATGAGGAGTTCAAGTCTATGCTAAACAGTGATGTTTGAGGTCTTGTCTCACTGCCTGAATGTGGAAAGCACATTGGTTGTAAATGAATTTTTTTGACCAAAAGGGATTCACATGGCCATGTGGAGAGTTGTAAGGTTTGTCTTGTAGCAAAAGGCTTTACTCAACAGGAAGGCATCGACTTTACCGAGACTTTCTTTCCAGTTTCAGCGAAAGACTAATTTAGAATAATTATGGCACTTAGCTCATTTTAATTTAGAGCTACTCTAGATGGATGTTAAAACGACGTTTCTCAGTGTTGACATTATTGAAACGATCTATAAGGTGCAACCTGAAAACTTTGTATCTGCTGATCCAAAGAAGATGGTTTGCAAACTAAAGAAATCCATCTATGGGCTTAAACAGACATCTCGTCAATGGTACTTTAAGTTTCATCAAGTTGTCATCTCATTTGATTTTGAGACGAATCTGGTTGATGAATGCATATAATATAAGTTCGGTGGGAGAAAATTTATTTTCCTCATTATATTTGAAATGAAAGATCTTGGTGAGACTTCTTTTTATTAGGAATCCAGATAGATTGGGATCGTTCCCTGGGTGTACTTGGATTATCACAAAAGAGCTACATCAATAAAGTATTGGAAATATTTGGTATGACAGACCGTGGACCAGGAGATACCATTGTGGCCAAAGGTGACAAATTTAGTTTAAGTCAATGCCCCGAAAATGAAAATGCGAAAAATGAAATGGAATTGATTCCCTATGAATCGACAGTAGGAAGTCTTATGTATGCACAAGTATGTACGCATCCAGATATTGCGTTCATGGTGGGCATGCTAGACAGATATTTGAGTAATCCTGGTATGGATCATTGGAAAGCAGTCAAACGCGTTATGCGGTATCTGCAGAGAACAAAGGGTTATATGCTCAATTACAGAAAATCGAATCAGCTTGAGATCATTGGGTGTTCTGATTCTGATTTTGCGGGATGTCAAGACAGTCGTCCATCCATGTCAGGTTATGTGTTTATGCTGGCTAGATGGGCTGTTTCTTGGAAAAGTGTTAAGCAAACACTCATAGCTACCTCTACTATGGAAGATAGCTTGTTTTGAGGCATCCCAACATAGAGTATGGCTGCGAAACTTAATTCAAGGACTGCATTTAGTGGACAATATTGAAAAACCATTAAGTTATTCTGTGAAAACAAGTCTGCATTCATGTATTCCAATAACAATAGGAGCTCGTCGAAGTCTAAACATATATACATCAAGTTCATCGTTGTTAAAGATAAGATTCAGAGTAAACAATTTTCAGTTGAACATTTAAGAACAACTTCCATGCTCGCGGATCCATTCACTAAGTGTTTATCGCCATCGGTCTTTCATGAGCATGTTTCTTATATGGGCATTTGATCTTGTGATACTTTGATTTAGTGGGAGTTAAATGTTTATCTATGTAATGACATTCAATTTCAGTTAATGTATACACTTCAGTTATTTTGGTTTCATTTACTTTGACTTATACTTTGGTAATTTCTGATCTCACTCAAGACTTCAGAGGACCAGTTGGAAATAGGCATGCACTAGATCATATAGCATGTAATTTCCATGCTGTACATCTATATTTTAACTTGTGTTGCTAAATGTGTTAATATATGTGATCACTGATGAGTTTGGTCATGTATACGTGTTGTGACTTAAACTTCTTTGGTTCTATACTAACGTGTTTAGTAGACTAGATTGGATGAAATGATTGATACACATAGTAAATGCGCAATTTTAGTAATATACGATTATTTGGTAACTTTTATGTTGGCCCAAGTGGGAGATTGTTGGAACATACAATTATGGTCCAACATAATTCGTTTAACAATCGTATATTAAACACTATCTATCAAAATGACCCGATTAAGTGACCAAATAAGTTTATATAATTATGAGGGTCGAACGATCATTTATAATAAGTATAAAGACTATTGTGCAGATACCATTAAGAATAACTTTAATTTTTTTATGAGTGAAATTAGAGTTATGTAAAACTTTAGTGACTCGTCTCTAAATAGGGGTTTATCGTCCCCAAGTGAAATTAACGTATAAATAATCGACAGATCTCATTCCTATCGATATCACGAATGATACGAGAAATTTTATAATTCTCTAAGCGTTTACACTTGGAAGACGATCAACCATACAACGAACACAACGAACATGAATTTGGATGCGCTTCCGCTTTAAGATCTTTCGTATTCGACATGTATTATTCGTTCTAACATCAAATATTCACAATTTTTTTTTTTTGCATTATCTTATATTTTCTATGTACTTAGAAGTTACATGTAATATCTATGTTTATTTATTTAAGATGTCATTTAATATAGATTATCGTCTGACTCACCGTGCATCACACGGGTGACGTATTAGTTGAAAACTTAAATAGAATGATATTTATGTATTTGAGTATAATCATCAGATATTAATAGACGTATAGATTTTGGGATGACGTATATTTTCAAATTATAATTGGGACGTGTACGATTATGTAGATATAATATATGATTCAAAATATTCACTGACATATTGTGAATATTTTCTCCATTTTTTTATCGTTGGTATTTATACTATTTATTACTAATGTTTATTTTGTGATGTTCAATTTTATTTAGATGAATGATCAATTATTGTAACAACTTATATTTTTAAATTTAAAATAGTTTAGATAATTATCGAATATAACTTTACATGAATGAGGCGAGAATTTTAAAATCACTTTTTAATCAGTTTTAAGACAAGTACAAATATATATATATATATATTCTATATAATGCAATTATATATGATTTGAAGGCATCATATTGATTCATGTGCATGCTTACATGACTTTCTTTCATAATGTGTTCTTATTTTATCTTAAATACTCATTTTTCGCATTCTCAAAATTTCCTTAAATAAAAGGTACAAAATTTCATTAATTGTTCTCATTTCTATTTTGGTGTATTTTCTAATTTTGAATCATTTGTTGATTTTTTATGAGACTTAATCGATTGAAAATTTCAAATAAAATTGTAATTACGTGCTTGGGTAATTTGAAATTATTAATATATGGGTTTAGAACAATTGGATAGTAAAATCACTTTAAAATTTTATTTGAAACAGATACGAGTGTATTAATTCTAAAGATTAATCAACATGCATAAGTGGAATTAGCTCAATGCCTTAATATTTTATTATTCATATTATTTATCATTAATGTTTACTAATATTTGTGTTTTTTAGGTGGATAACCAATTATTGTAATAATTTTATTTTTATAAAAGTAAATGGTTTCGAGTATATAGCAGGTATTACTATATGGACAATCGAGAACAAGTAGTAAAATCATATTTTATTTGGACTTACAACGGTTACGAATATATTGATTAACATTATATACAACTTGAAAAATAGATTGAATAAACATCTTATAACCTATTTTTTTTGTTTGGTAGAATTTCGGTTATATGCAGATGAGTTTGTTAAAAGACCGTTTGCTTCACAACACGTGTCTCCATCCTGCTGCTTTTTGTTCGCGCCTTATTCATAATTAACTAAATAAATAAATAAACAACTCAATATTCAATTTGCCTCTTCACTCCTCACTCCTCGTATTCTCATCTCAGAACCCGCAAGGCTTCAGCACTTTAAGCAATGTTTGTTTACTCCAAAAGAAAGTTCAGTAAATATTTTTTCCGACTTCCGTTTTCTCCCTTTTTTTGGATATCCCAAACAACTCCTTACGCCTCTTTACTGGCACTGAAACGCGGTATATAAAGAAGCTGGAGCGGTTACTCTCTCACATCTTCAACTAATCAAAATTTGAGCCATGGCTTTTCTTTCTCCCTCTGAAATTGGTATGTTCGTCGGGAAATCCTTTTCCTTTTCAGTTTATTCATGCATAAGTAATTCTTCATGCATGATGTGTAAGGTTTTTTATTTAATCGGAAAATCCTTTCCGGTTTTTCACTTTATCGTATGTGTACTTGGATTTTTTCAATACACTTGATTTCTTCACGTATGGTTTGTGTGTGGCGGTTTCTGATGATTTCTAGTTCTTGCTACGCAACATAAGTACCTTATCTGTGGGCTTCGATTACTTATTTTCCAGTTGATTGATATGGCAGGTGCTGAGATTTTGAAGGCTGGTGCTAGTGGAGACCTTAAAACACTCTGGGGTGAAATCTTTTTTCCCGATTTATGTGTTTTTGCCGTCTTGTTTTCCTTAATTTAAGTCTGATTCTGAGAAGCTCATTTTTGTTGTGTGATCGCAGAGATCAGATTGACATATGGTGAGGATAGAAACTTAAAGCAAATCTGCGATTTATGCAGTGACTTCTCTACGGGCCGGAGGGCCTTGCACCACGCCGCTGAAATGGGACATTTGGAGATTTGCGACTTCTTGATTGATCACTTCGGAGCCTTTGTTAATATCCCGTCTTACTGCGGTTCTCTCTCTCTCTCTCTCTCTCTCTACTGCATCTTCTTGCGATACTTATATTGAAGTAATTTGGAATTATCTACCTTCAATACTTGTATTATATGATTCTCGATTTTTTCGTTCTTGGGTTTGGTAATATGTATTATACTTGATATGATGTACTTACACTATAACCTGCTTCTTATGTTATTTTGAAATAATTTGGGATTCTTGAATTTTTTTCGATCCGGGGTTTGTATTCTTCGTGACGCCAAGTGGTACAACATTTTTTTTGTTTGTATATTTATTCTAGTTTATATATTCATCCCTTAGTTAATCTTGGTATACTAACTGTATAAACTGCTTCAGGGGACACTCCTCTGATAGAAGCTACCAGAGGGGAACACTTCAAAGTTGTGGAATGTCTGATCAGCCATCAAGCTCTAGTTGAGGTGTCGAATCATAGGGGATTCACCGCGTTGCATTATGCAGTTCAAAAAGGTCAGTGGTTTCTGTAGGTTTCTTTTGGCTTGTTTTTGTTAAGAAGATTGTGATGTCGAGAAAAATTTGCCAGGATCCTTATTCTGTTGTATTCTAAATGATTGCTTTTGTTTCAGATAACAGGGACCTTATGGAATTGTTGCTGAAAAATGGTGCTCCTACGGAGATAGATTCTGCGGATGGAACACCTTTACAAATTGCTGCATCTCGCGGAAAACTCAAGTCTGTGAAGTTGCTGTTGAAATTTGGGGCGGAGGTTGGCAAGCACAACCTTGAGCTGCATTATTTGCTGATAAAAGTTATTTGTCTAAATCACTGTTCATTTTGTCATGGTGTCACTTGTCATATTAGGATTTCAGTTGCTATTTCTTTAAAAGTTTTGGATGTGAAAAGAAGTTCATAGATTTATCATTTCAAATATGGTAAATGTAGCCAATCATACTGATATGATCCAGTGAGATTGATGTATTAACTAATGAGAATATATGCCTCTGGTAGTCTTATTGGATGATTTTGATGCAGCTTGGAACGCTTATGTTTATTTTGGTGCTTTATATTTTGCAGCCTGATTCAAAATTTTCAGCAGTTGCTGACTCCCCTCTTATATCAGCAATCAAGGTGCTCTCACTTGAATGCGTGAAGTGTCTGATTAAGGTATGTCGGTGAAAGGGATGTTCCCTTGCTCGTCTTATTTGCTGGTGGAGTTTGATCTGCCTTTTGAGATTGTGTGAGTTCCCCCATTATGGACTTCAACTTTGTTATTACTTGGTTGAAACTCTAGTGATAATCCTACCATCCATTTATGCATGTTAGATGACAGCTACACTATGCTTGATAAACTGTTCCATTTTTATCATGGTTTCCTTAAATGTAGTGTGAGTGGTATGCTCATGCTTGAAATGTGCTATTTCGTCTCTTTAGCTGTACCATAATCACATTCGTCTGTTTTCCCCACCTTTTCGTTTCATTAGCATCTGCAACAATACCTCTGGTAAATTTATTCTTTATCCACCTTTTTCTTTGTAGGCTAAGGCTGACCCAGACAGGTGTTTATATGGGTTAACTCCTTTGGCACATGCAGCAAAAATAAGCGACATAAAATATCTCGAGTGTTTGCTTGGTGCTGGAGCAAGTCCTGATAAACAAAGCACAGTTAGTTTCTACGTTCACCTTTTCTTTACCACTATTAGAAAATTTTCAACCAATGATATTTTTCATCCCATTAATTGTTGCAGACATCCTATACTACCTAATTCTATCATCTGAGCCAAATCTTGTTGCCTCTTGATTAGCTAGCTTTTGTAACTGCTCTCTTTTCTGGTAGAATCATGAAGAATACACAACTTTTGTATTTATTTACAATATGTTGCTCTTTAATGCAATTTCCCGTCCTCTTGGTTATATTGCACCTAGCAATCTTGTTGTTTCTTCCTGGTGTTATCTACTAATTACCTGTAGCTCTGACTCAACACTGATTGTGTTGATAATGACGACTTTCAGGGTAGCATAAAACCTATTGAGGATGCCGCTATGGCGGAAAATCTTGAAGCTGTTCAGATTTTGTTTCCAGTGACTGAACAGATTGTAGGGTATCAAAAATGGACTGTTGATGGCATAATGAAGTACAATCGTTCTGGAGCAGCTAAAACAAAGGTCTGAAACTACTTATTCATTATTTCTGTCATCGAGTCTTGATGGTCCATATTGTCATCTTCCATCGAATCCTTAGTCGTGAGAATCCAGTCACATTTATGTTGTTTAGAGTGAGAATGAAGATATTATGGAGGAGGAAATTCAATTAATCATTACTCTTAACTTAAGGTCTTTGCTTGGTTATAAGCTTAGATGATGTGCTGCTTTACTTATTTGGACTGTTCGAGTAGTCTCTCTTTCTCTCTCTCTCTCTCTCTCACTTGTATGATTGTATCACATATGTTGCAGAGAGAGCAATATAAAAACCGTTACTTGAGAGTTGTAGAAGCTTTAGGCAAGACTGAAACAGACAAGGGGAATTACTCCCTTGCAGTGAAATGGTATAGTGAGGTAACTTCTCTTCCCCTACTTCCAAATTGTTATTGTTTATCTGCAGTAACTGAGACTGTGCAAGAATGTTGGTGGTGTGATGAGTAGGCTACTTATCTCGAACCTAACAACCCGAAGTGGCTATCACTGCGAAGCATGTGCTATGCGCATTCGGGTAATGGGGTGCTTGCTTCACGCGATGCTCTGGAATCCATTAAACGCAATCCAAAAACGTGCCCCTGCCCCAAACCTCACTACAGTGCAGGAGATCATGGTGTTGCATGGCAACTATTCAAGGTATATACATACAGATATATGGAATATGATGCAGTGTTTGTTTATGTTTATGTTTGTGTTTATGTTTGTGTTTGTGGTTTTTGAAGAGGTACCACATGGCAACTGTTCGCTTCCTCTTGTCTCCCGAGGATATGGAAACCAAGGAATCATATAGGTAATGACTAACACTATGTTTTCATATTTTCTTAGAATCATAGTAGTAAGTATGTTTTGGGTTTTCGGTGGCAGGGTTGCTTTGTTTGAATACTTTTCTTGGCTGTATCTGACGAGCTGCCCAGGGGAGATGATGATGTTTTTCCAGCATTTTACCTAGAGAGATGCTTTGTTTTTCTTGTCTACAATTTCAACATTCTTGTACAAATATATTGGAGCCTTTTTCTTTTAAAAAAAAAAATCGTGATAAATGAATAGAAGAGTCATAAGGGGTAAATGAATAGAAGAGAGACATTTCTTATTTGAGTTACTAGATTTACTCCTCACATCCCGATACTTGTACCATGGTTTTCTTTTAACATTTTTTCACGTTTCTTCATTTGACTTGAATTCGAATAAATGATTGACTTGTAAAATTTATACTTAATAATTTTGTTTTGAATATTTCTACAGTCAGTCTTTGTATGGCAATGATAATTAAAACTTGAGTTTAGGGTGACTATTGATTAAATTAATGTTTTGACTAATAATTATTGACGAAAATAGAAAAGGAAATTAAAAGAAAATGCACAAGTAAGGGAAACATCGCCAATTCTAAATTTCTTTAGTTTGCTTTTTAAATAAATCATCAATAATTGTGACAATTCTTAGTGAATATTTCGTATAGAATCTTTTATGATTATGAACATAGAGAAACTACTTCCTACGGTGCCTGAGATGGTGGTCAAATTATCAAGCTTTTAAACACATACTATATATTATTGTTCGCTGAGTGTACTTTCAAACTATTCAAGATTCAATTCAATAAATTAATGACCACCATTGCACACCAAATGATAATTTTTCACACCCCAAAAACAAATAAACCAAGATCCTTTTTTTTTTTAATAATGAGATAAAATATTTGAACTTATTGGCTCATAGTAGCAATACTGTTTTGTAGTAGAACTCTTTGAAGTCAAAATTTACATAACTAATTTTATATTTGAATATCCTCTTATATTTATCTGATCATCCATGGCACTGATAATTGTCACCCATGAATGACAACGTTCAAATGTCTTATGCTGAATTGGTACCCAACAAAGAGTTGATTTGATCGAACCAAATCATGCTGCATATAAAAATATATACATCTGTAGTATTTCAACATAAAAAATTGTCTAATTCATTCCTTGGTTTCCCATTCTCCATAACAGCATCCGCTCATCAACATTGAAAGAAACGAAAATTGAATTTGTTTTTTTTTTTTTTTTTGCCAATCTTTTCCATTTTCTACAATATAGTTTAATTAAATAGATTATGTAAATGCCAATCTCAAGATTGCCACATGTCCTTTATCCAAGAATGCAATAAAAGATGAAATACAAGTAGGCAATAGATGATTCGATTTGAAACAAAACATACTGCAAAACTATGCCATAAATTTAATTACAACGCTTTCACATTATTACAAATTCTGACTTCCAATATCAGAGCTGATGATCTCTCTCCTTTAATTTGGTTTCGACATTTATTAATTACTATATATGTTAAAATCAATTGAAACAAATTGACAACCATAACCCCAACATATACATTAAAAGAATGAAAGAAGAAAATTACATCTTAGTTGATTCTTGAACCAAACTAAAAAATTAAAAAAAAATCAGTTACGTCCAACTATGTGTAGCTTTACTTCGCGACGCCAAACCGAGCCATTTGCTTAGGGTAAGCCAGCGCCGGATGAGATTGACCGGCGAAGTCCCGGTTGCCGACGGAGACTGTGCATGGCTTTCCTCCGCTGCCGGGGACCCACGTGCAGCCGCTAGGCGCAGGCGGCCCGGTGGGGCGGCCTCGTTGAAAGGAAGGCAGCAGGAGGTTTTGGCCCCTCTTCATCCATTGCTCTTCCTCTTCATCTAGAATTCGAGTAGCTTGATATGGTTGTACCATGAGCACAAAAACTAGTACCGTGATGGCTAATAATGTGAGAAATTTGGCACACCTCATCTTGGTTTTGGATGTGGAATATTTAGGAGAAAATACAAATTGCGGGTTTTGGAAATGGGTTTATATGATTAGTTTTGATATGTATGTGGTGTGTGGTGTGTGTGTATTTATATGATAGTGCATATGAAAATGGAAAATTTCCTTGCACATAGTTTGACCGTTGACCACATGGATTTTCACAGGGGAATGAGGAATTGAATTGGTCGTTTGATGGAAAGAAACGGTTTCTATATATTATATAGTTTAATGGACTTAATATAATGTTTGACAATTATATATTTTGTATGCGTATTGCTCTGTTAAAAGTTATAACAAAAATTATTCACAAAAATCGCTAATTCAATTTATGACAAGCCCTTGTATATAAGTTATTTTGAAAATTAAAACAATGGGTTAGGTGCATCCCTTAACGTTTCTTTAATCAACAAAATTAAAACTTTGACTGCTATTTTCAATTTCCATTCACATGTTTTTATATATTTGGTTAGATTAGTAGATTTGTTTGGTTAAAAGTTAACAAGTTCTGTTCTGTATTATAATTATAGGTTTGAGGCAATTCTTCGCAAGGCGAGATAATTAAATTGAAATGACATTCATGGACTCGATATTTTGTAAATTAGTCTTAATATTTTTGTTATAAAAGCAACATCACTAATTGCCATACTTTATAGACAGTTTTTTATATTTCAAATACCTTGTTTGAGGGTAGAGAACCATGTTACAATCGTACTATACTCGAACAAGTTGATTTGGTCATATTTTTATCAACTAAAATTAAAGCAGTTTTGTAGCGTAGAGTCGAGAGAGAAGAATAGTTTTCTGTTAAAATACTTCTTCATAATCTAGTCATGGCACAGGATACACGGTCACAAATTTCTGACTAATCCAAAACTTACAAGTGCTAAATAAAATGAAAAAAGAGAAAAAGGGGAACTAGGGGAGGCCAGAGACTCCCCAATGGCAAGGTGTATGTGTCCATCCCTTCCTAGGGTCAAGACTCAAATCAATATGATACAAACTTTTTTATGTATACTAATGCAAAAGTAGGTCATATCTTAACATAACACGGTCATTATGTACAATGGGTATAAAATGATATAAATTATGCCTATTGATAGTAGAATTATGAAATAATGGATAATAAAGAGAAATCGATTTTCAGTTTATTTTTCAATATCTATTTTGGACTTTTGCTTGGAAATAGGATTAAGATTTGGGACACACGTTTAGATGATCCTCGTAAGCACTGGCCAAAAATTATCAACTCGTCTTGATGTAGACTTGAAATTATTAGATAATCGTGATCCGAAAATTGACTTGACTTATTATTCAATCTTTTATTTATTTATTTATTTGTCAAATCCCAAATCATCCATAGTAGGAATGCGTTTTCTTATATTGGTGGGTTTTTAAAATTTATTATTCTTAATAACAGTGAATTATTGACGAAATTGCTCCTGATTTTTAATAATGCTTTACGCGACAAGTGTGGTCACAAATAAATTGGTAAAATACATTTAAAATCAATTTCTTGATCAAAAAAAAAAAAAAAAGAAGAAGAAAAATGGCGGTGTCAAAATTCGCCTAGTCGCGTGATGAGGGCGTGCGCCGCACGCGCACACCTTATTGACCGTAAGGGACGTCGAACGCGCACGAGCGCGTGGCGGCAGATCCCGACTCACGAGCCATTGTTGCGGCACAAATCGGCAGCCAATGTAGCCGTAACGATGCAGGCCACTGGACAGAGCTTTCGGCATGGGCAATGAAGCACATGGTTGCTCTAAGTAAAAGCTATTGTTCTTGTGCATACAAGTTATAATGT
This sequence comes from Monilaria moniliformis, assembly GCA_034509125.1. Taxonomy (NCBI): domain Eukaryota; kingdom Viridiplantae; phylum Streptophyta; class Magnoliopsida; order Caryophyllales; family Aizoaceae; genus Monilaria; species Monilaria moniliformis. Next base: position 14,806 of record JAYDZE010146350.1, read on the forward strand.
TAAAAGTAAATGTTCTTATAATTCAAAGTGATTGTATTAAAATTGATTGTTGATATGAAAAAAGTAAATTTTCTTATGAATAAAAGTAATTATTTTTATGAATAAAAGTTAGAGTATATTCCAAATAAAAAGTAAGACTTCTTGTGATTAAAAGTGATTGTGACAAAAGTGGTAGTTGTTCTTAAGAAAGGCTACTATTTATTTTAAAGTCGAACTAGGTTGGGTCGGGTCAGACTTGTGTCCGGGCTGAATTTGACCCGCACACACTATGCGCGAGTGCACATAGGAGTGCCGCCCAAAAAAGAATAATATGCAATTTTTACAGGAGAAAAAGTTTATGTAATAATATATATATATAGAGAGAGAGAGAAATCTTATACCATATATTTTATGTAAGCACCATCTGTAAACACATCTCTCGCTTAGTTTACATTACATTGGTTTTGTATTTTATACATCTAGTTCGGTTCTACCTTTAGTTTGATTCTATTTTATAAGCAATTCTTCTATTTTTTTTTCAATTTATTGTTCCACATACTATATTTACAAACATTAAATATGGTTATTTTAGTAAAAGAAACTTTTAAGACAATTCGATTTAAAAAATACAAGAACAACATTTAGAGGCATCCCAAAAAAGAATAGGTGAAACGAACTTGGTACATATTTATTGGAGAAATCAATAAAAACAACTAAACAATAATCAAATTAATGTTTTGTATTATCAACTTTCAGCCCTTTTTTTTTAGAAAATGTCCATAATTCTCATTTTCTATTAAAAGTTCTCAACTTTCAACATTTTTATAAAATATCTCAATGTACAAAATTTAGTGGTAGAGACTTGATTCATTTCGCTGGAATTTGAGGTGGATTTTTTCCACTTCAACAATATAACAAAACTTTCACTTTAATACAAATAAAAAAATAAAAAAGCAGATTTAGGAACCAAAATTCGTAATCACAAGAATTCTCTATTTGCAGAGTTCATAACATAAATCACATAAATATTCTTTTAAACTTGTTCCCCAAATTTTTTTTGTTGGGTGGAACAATGCAAACTTCAAACGAGAAAGAAAGTGGTTTTAAAGAACGATGGAGTAAACGATGCAAACGTCCAACAATGAAGGGACCTATTATTTTAGGGATTTATATGGCGGTGAATAATTTTTCAGAGAACAAGTGTTAGAGATTTTTGGGACAATGAGAAGAAAAATGGTTTCTAAATATAATTTTTTTGGTATTAATTGAAATTTTTGTCGTAATATATATTAAGGTGGAATTTTTGCTGATTTTTTTTCGGGGGTAAAATGAAGTGATTTTTATCTAGGGGTGCTTATTTGGTTGGTTCATTTACCGAATTAATGGGTTAATCGAACCAAAAAGAACAAAAAAATAAGAACTGTAACCGAACTGATTAAGAAATCGGTTAATCAAATAACCGATTGGTTATTCAGTTAACCAAAAAAACCGACTAAACGAGGTGTTGAATCGAGAATAGCATAACCTCTTTTTTATTATTACATTATCTCTTTCTTTTAAAATCTGCAATTGATGTGAGAAAAAGAAAAATTTCTTCTATGGCCTAGGCTCTATCCCTTACTCATTCTCCACAATTCTATCCCCCTCCCAAGAACTCCTAAACAAAATAACAAACTCTAGATTCATGATGATGGGAACTATCGAATGAGTAAGCTCAGAAATTGTTGGTTGCTTGTTTCAATTTGTTAATATACACCACCTCATAGATCAATTCTCATATGCAGTTAATTTAGAAAATAAATTGGTGGCAAATTTCAGGTCAGCAAATTTGGAGGGGATCAGCCATAGCGGGTGGGAGTCATCGATGGGGTCATCGAATAAATGGGTAGCGGATCTGTCGCCATTTAAGAAATGTGGTGATGCTTCCCACCAAACTGCCATTTTAGCAAAAGGGGTTTTGGGTTTACGTATTATGCATATGATTGCTTCTTTGGGATTGCAATGCAATTTCTCTTCCGTTACAATTTTCAGTTGTTGCACAAAAACTCTATTCTTTGCCAAAATTAAAGTTGGTGTTTATGTAGTTTTCTTGATTATGATATTTTTGAAGTTAGTGTTTTTATGATTTTCTTGTTTATGATATATGAATTTGTCGGTGGAGGTGGAGTAATTTTTCTGATACAATCCAGTTTGGGGGGGGGGGGGGGAGACAATAAGCAGAAAGAATGGCAAAAAAAAAAACAGCGCCATTGTTTGGTGGAGGTTGACAAAGAAGACAATAAGATGAAGAAAGGCTGGAAGAAAGAAGGTGGTCGAAGAAGGTTGGACAGAAGGCCGAAAAAAAATAATAGTGCCAAGGTTTGAACCGATAACATTGAGATTAGAAATAAACGCTCTATCCACTAAGCTAGTGCACTTTTGATATAAATAACTAACACTAATATATTTATTAATATATGGATTGGTTCTTCGGTTATAACTGAATTTTTCTTAAGCACTAACTGAAAACGAATCGGCACCGAAAATTTTGATTATCGGTTAAATGATAAACGACTAACCGAATACCCAACCCTAGTTTTATCCAAGTGTTGTGGAAAAATAAAAATCACCTCAAACTTCGACAAGATGAATTAATTTTTATTCACTGGATCTTGTATAGCAAGACTGTTTTATGCAAAACGCATAAAGTTGGGTGGTTTTGAATAGAAAATGAAAATTAGAGACATACAGTAAAATCTTCATAAAATAATATTCGATAAATTAATAACCTCGATAAAACAAATAATTTGTCTGTTCGTAACTTGGGGGACCAGTTCAAATTTGGACACCAATCAATTAAATAATAAGATTTTTTTTTGAAATCCTAGTATGTATTTAAAGTCCTAACGAAATTATAAATTAATAATTATTAAAAAATTCCTAGATATATATGTTATCCACTTGAATATTCTAAGACAATTTTGTAAAATATAAATCTACTATTACTTGATTTTGTTGAACTTCAGTCTGCATTGATCTCATCTTTAAATCTCTCAATTGCACCCAAGAGTTGCGGCGCTGTCTTCTCTTATTGGAATAAAAAGTTGTGAAGAGTTGTTGCTGCTTGCAATGCTTCTTTTCGATTGACCGATTGCAAAGCTATTGAATCATCATCCACTTCATCATCTACCGGATTTTGAATGGCTTCAGCCACTAATTCTTCTAAACTCTGAATTTCGTAACATCATTACAATTTTCACCTGGAAAGTCTAGCAACTGATTCACATCCATTTTATTCTGATAACGTGTACTAGTGATCATGTTCTCACGCTTACAAATGTCTTATTTTGGGAGTTGCATCATTTAAATTACTTGAGCTGGTTTGATTCGCCAAACGAATTTTGCAATGTCGAAAGTAATTTTCTTTTGCATCTTGTTGAACATTTATTGTCCAAGATGAGACTGTCATATTGATAGCATCTAGAACATTGATATTTTCTAGAGAAGATATGTCCAACTCATAGCCTTCCAAAATTTTACAGTAAAATATTTTGCAGTAGTACATTTTAAATGCTCTTATTATCCCGGCATCACATGGTTGGATTTTCGAAGTCATGTTTGGTGGTAGGAAAAATAACTTAACATTTTGCAGCCTTTGAGTATTGTTTGAATGGGCTGTGCAATTATCCACTATCAAAAGAATTTTTCTACCATGCATTAGTTCATCCAACCAACGAACATATTCTTCAAACAGCACCTATTTATCAACGCTCTCTTAGTGGCACGATATTCACAATTCAGGCTATACATACTGATATTCTTAAAACAATGGCTTTGCATACTTACCAATAATCTATAGAGGAATTTTTTTCGAGCCATCCTCATTGCGTAAGTCTTTTTTTATCCAGTTTTTTACCCTCAAGTTGTCTTGTTGCAAGTGAATGATCAGTCTGTAACCTATAAAACAAACCAATTTCATACATATTAAAAACATATTTCATTGGAAATTGATTATTTTTTTCCCTTATGTTCTCCATATCATATGTGTCGACCGAGCCGCTCTCTCCGAAACGATGATATGATTTGATACAGTGCCTAGACTTGAACTTCTCAAGCCAACCTTGCGAAATGTGATGCTCTGAAGGATTCTCAGGATGTAAAAGTTTAGTCTCTCATTCGCCTTCTCCATAATTAGCTTTTCGGTTATATATATGCGTTCTTGATGTTGGAGAAGCCGCTCATAAACATCATTTTCCATGTCCGGATACTTGGAAGATTCACATTTTTTAAAGTCAATCGATAGGATCTTCACTGATCACTTGAGTGTGTGTGATATTGTTTCTTTACTAACTTTCAGATCGAAACTTTTTTCAACTCATTGCACCAAGTCTTTCTGAGTGCAACCAAACTGATCTCTTTTATACTAACATATCATTTTTCGTTGTTGGTTGGTCATGGTTGATTTTTGAACACCTTTCAGATGAGAAGCCATTGTTGTGTATGGTTTCGGAAATAAAATTCTGCCAAAAACAACATGAAAGGAAAATTCTCTACTAACATAAACTGAAGCCGATGTCCTGAAATAGAAAAAACAAAAAAATGGGTGCAACACCACCTCCTGCACCTCCTGCAAAATCAATATATTGTTAATGCGTCATACTAATTGGAAGAAGGTTTTGGCATGTACTCATATATCAACATCTTCTCTTCTTTCTCCACACAATATCCCAGCAATCGAACGAGATTCATGTGCTGGAGTTTGGAAATCACAATCACTTCATTCTTCAACTCTTGAGCTCCTTGTCCGGATGCTGCTGATAGCCTCTTCACCGCAATTTCTCTCTCATCGTCCAAATTTCCCTTAATGAAATCAAACGGCTAGTTTTAGTTCAACATACTTGCAATAGTATCTCTTAGATAAAACATACATGCATAAAATTATCACCAAAATCAAATTATAGAGCAATATTGAAAGTTGATTCAACACCTAAAATCCATTTAACAAGCCTACTCACTTTATATTCTATTTCTATTTTTTTACAGCAAAATTGTCACTTTGGCTCAGCCCAGCATATGTAAAAAAGTATACCTCACAACAACATAAAATAAGAATATAGATCAATTATCAATTTACCAATGCACTCCACATAATATTGGTGCTTCATCAAATGTAGGTTAAAATCACAATGCCATGTACAAAGAACTGAAAAGCTATTATAATTCACTTAGATATTAGTGAATATGGAAGGTTCAAATAAGCTATTTTATGACAACCACCAGGCAATGACAAATTCACTTAAACATCACTATTTTACGTATCAATCAACATTTAGCTAGTTATAATCTGTCAACACATTCGACCATTGTAATCCAACGCAGATTCAGCCAAAAGAGAAGAAAAAGAAACATATTACTCACAATTTACTCCATGGACAATTGAAATAGCAACATCCTTAGCTCCTTGATATGAATAATATTCAACCTCTTGGCATAATTTTCAAGAGAACTTTTGGAACTACATTTGGATGTGATGGCGTTTACCATCGTAAGCTTACTCTTTTGAAATTAATCCAGTTCTTATCTAATTTCTCACTGATCTTAAGGCTATGCAGATGAATGTATGCTGGTTAATTTAAGTTAGTTGCCAAGCTTATTTTTCTATGCTGTCTATTTACTTTCTTCAATCATGGCATTGCATTTCTTTTATGGAATGACATTCTCTATAGGGGTTTAGTCAATGCTATATGTGGAGAAATATATCAAGTGCAGTAACTCAACCAATGGATATTGTGTTGGTGTAATTCAATTGTGGAAACATTTAACAAACACCAAACCATTGGTATTGGATCTTAAGCAAATGCATAACATAAATCAACAGGATTTCTAATCTCAGATAATATGTTTATCAAACAGTGCAGTTTCCTATTTGACAAAATATTAGTTGCCTAACTAATCGAGATCCAATTGATTGTCCAGCTCCTTGAGTCTTCTGATTAGAGCTTCATTCTTCTCTTCGGGCAACGCATTGAAAATGAAGACTGGTTTATCTCTTCATTATCCTCATCATTATCTTCTTCAACAGCGATCCTCTTTCATCCTCTTCAACCTTTGCAATAATAGAACCAGAGTGAGGCGGCAACGACGGGATCTGACTGACGGTGATGGTGAAGTGAGGTAGGCGAGGACAAATGCGTGATAGAGAAAAGGGACGCGAGAGACAGGAAAGAAAGAAACGAGAGTTACGGCTTGAGAGAGTGAGAGAAATGAGAGGGAGTTGTGGTGTGAGTGGTATAAAAAACCCTACATTTGTCCAATTATTAGATCAAATAGTGAAGGATTACCGGCAGAAAACATTCGCCAGTATTACTGGTAGACAAAAATAAGCCAATCATTTTTTTTCTGTTCATTCAATTTTTGAAATCAAAATTTACCGGCGGATCATTTAATTTTCGAAAATAAATATACCAGCGGATTGTGTTCGCTGGTATTACCGGCGGATACATATCCGCTGGTATATCTAACAGTAATTTTGATGCGTACACATGGCACCAAGATTTGCCGGAGATCGGTCGGTAAACCGCCAATAAATATTCCAACGGACAATCCGACGATAATCCACCAGTAATGCGAAGGACAAATTTCTGCCGATAAAACACGTATTTTTTTGTAGTGAAGGGCCTCTCACTTGATGAGATTGTCACCCTCTCCAGTGCCCACTCCATCGGAATCTCCCAGTGCATCTCTTTCTCCGGCTGCCTCTATCCAACGGCAGACCCATCAGTGGACTTGACATGTTTAGGGTTTGACATTAAAAGCGGAGGAAAAAAAGATATCAAAAATTAACTATAATGTTTAAATGCTTAACTAATATTGTTTAAATTATTAATTAGGTCAAAAATGATTTGACCGTCAGATTTTAACGGTCCCATCACTTTTTGGCAAAAAATGGATCGATTTTAATCAAGAATACGCAAAAGTAACGAATATAATATTCTAGATCAAATCGTAAAATAACTATATGTTTATGATAAAAATGGGCTTTAACAAAGAAAAAAGCAAAATCGAACCCATAGCTTTATTTTATTTTAATTTAATGTTTTTGACGATTGACGGTATCACGATTGGCTTTGACAGGCAAACTAGCATTTTGGTGGCTGATTCATCAGTTACCAGAGCTATTAAATTAATATTTTGGGATAATTGCCATTTAAATCATAACTTTTCGTTGACTTCTGGTTAATTCCATAACTTTTGAAATTGGAACATAAAATCATAACTTTTCATATTTTCTCAATTATCCCATAGACCAAAATTTCGATGAAATTGGTGGTGACACGTCGGCTGAAATTCAACGAAAAATTATGATTTAAATGACAATTATGTCAATGACATCGGTTTGAAGAACAAATATTTTGTCAACATTGGAAATTCCGGCTGATACGTCACCACCAACTTCACTTGATTTTTGATATATGAGGTAAGGGCCAGTCTCCTGTGCGCGCGCGCGCACAGTGTGTGCGGGTCAAACCCGACCCGGATCCGGGTTTGATCCGATCCAAACTTATTTTTTTTAAAATTCACGCAAAACCCTAAAATTATAACAAATATTGTTGGTATAACTAATAACAGTTTGTCTAGCGCAGCCGGTAAGAGCTTGTTTCTAGAGATGGGAGGTCGAGTGTTCGATCCCAATGCAAGGCGGATTTTTTTATCTTTTTGCCTTTTTCGTTTTTTTGTGTTTTTCTTCATTCTTTTCCGATTTTTTAAGTTTTTTCTTTTTAGTTAGCTTTTTTTCGTTTCTTTTTTTATTTTATTCATTTT
>JAYDZE010146461.1:0-22575 GCA_034509125.1 Monilaria moniliformis
TTGCTTATGGGTGGCGGTGAAGGTATGGGCCCCATTGAGGCTACTGCTCGAGCACTTGGGGATGCATTATATGATGAAGTTCATGGAATACCTATGGGTCAGGTTCTTGTGATTTGTGGCCGAAATAAAAAGCTAGTGAGCAAATTGCAATCGTTTCAGTGGAAGATCCCTGTTGAGGTAAAGCTTCTCAAAACCTTCTGGCTATATTCACAGCAATGCAATATTTCACTTCATTTGATCCGTTTCCTGCAAATCGATTTTTCTGTATAATTCTCTGATATTGCTTTCAAGATTATCATATTAATGTCATGCGTAGAGAATTTTGTGTGCCATAATCTAAATATATCAATGCTTGCAATTTAGGTGAAGGGTTTTGTCACCAAAATGGAGGAGTACATGGGTGCTTGTGATTGCATTATCACCAAGGTATGTATAGCTTATAAAAGCAGTTCGACTCTTCCCTCTTCGAACCTCTCAAATCAAGAATCTTAACAAGCTATCACCCACCGAACAATTATGTGTTTCTGCAGGCTGGTCCCGGAACTATTGCAGAGGCCACGATACGAGGACTTCCCATTATTCTAAACGACTATATTGCCGGACAGGTAGTTACAGTCCTCCAACTTCTTGCTTTTTAAACTACAAGCAAAAAATTCCTAGTTTCTTCGACTATTACATAATGTCGTCCAATGATCTTTCTGTCATAGAAACACACCATTACCTTTTCATTGGTTTATGTTGTGACATGTGCATTGTTATTTTGCACGTTGCAGGAAACTGGGAATGTTCCATACGTCGTCCAAAATGGATGCGGGAAATTCTCAAAGTCTCCAAAGGAGATCGCTAGCATAGTCTCTCAATGGTTCGGTCCTAAACAGCACGAGCTCGTGACAATGTCACAGAATGCGTTGAGGCTTGCTAGGCCGGATGCGGTCGTCAAGATTGTCCACGATCTTCATGAGTTAGTCAGACACAGAAGCTTTGAACGTCAGTGCTCTGCAGCTTGAATAAGTAACCACTTCAACAATTTTTTCGGCTAGAATTTCCAGTAGAGGATATTTTTCTGAGAAATTATCAGGGTCACTCTCTCTCTCTCTCTCTCTCTCTCTTGTAATCCTTTAGGATAATTCTTTGACTGCTGGATCAATTCAGCCACAATAACTATTATAATACAGGAAATTTACGAGTTTGTTGATCTTCATCTTGCTCGGAAATTGTTGTTTGAGATTCTAAACTCAATATTGTAGCAAATGTATAATATCTCTAAAATATTCGATTTTATAAAAAATGGACGTTCATCATTTTTATTATTTTGTTAAGTAGACTCATTTTACTAACTCATTCTATTCATATTTTATTATAAAATTAGTATATAAAAGTAAGACTTGCATTTCACTAATATTTTTTCACACACATTTTTTCACATTTTTAAATATCGTGTCGAGATCGAATGAGCCATTTTATCGTTAATGAAGAGAGTAATAAACAAATATTTGTTGTAAACAAATTAAACTGACAATTATCTTTAAAAAATTTAATCCAATTCTTTTTAATTGTTTATCTAAAATTCGTTGATACAACAACCATACAAGCCAATTAGGCAATTGACCAGCTCACTTCGGAGATTCAACTTGTAGAAGTTGAAATATCAGCGACGCCCCACCATTGTTGGATACGCCACTGCCACGAGCTGGTCAACTCCCAAGGTTCATATTCGACGCATTTCCGAGAATTGCAACTTTTCTTCAAGAGGCAGAAACATGCCACAGTCTCTCTAATTCTCTTTTATCTTTGCTTCCCTCGATCAAAATAATTTGCTCTTTCTGTTGGGGATTTAGTTTTCTTCTCCTTCAAAGATGGCATGGAGGTACAGAGCCGGTTTGGGGATGATTGGGGCTTTTGTGCTGATATGGGTTACTTCTGCAGAGGTCACGCAGGTATTGTATGTTGTGAAAATTCGAGCCCGCGTATTGTAAGTAGGGGTGGTTTTGCCCCAATTTTTTCGTATGTTTGCATTGTTCAATTGATTGAGTTGTGCATGCAGTTAGATTTTCATATTTTTTTTCTCTTTTCTGTTTACTACCTCTTAGAAAATCAAGTTGTTCTCGGACTGATTAATAAGGGAATAAAGTTGGTAGAAGCAAATTATTCGTAATTCTTGTTTTCCCCCATTATATGTAGTTGATCAGTTTTATTACTGGGGTGCAATTATGCATAGTCGATGATGGATATTTACAGAATCAATAACTGATTTAGAATGAAGAAAGGTGATTGAGTTTATATGATCTGCAAATAGTTGATAATTAGTTTCTGAAATTTTCATATCGGAAAATTATGGAGCTGTTGGTTGATCCTTTTGATACTTATGAATATTTTGGAGATCTATGATCTCTGTTTTATATTTTCCTTAGAAGGAAATTGACATGGATTATTTAAATTTGCAGAAAATTTTTACAGAATACAGACAGCCTTTCGCTCTGACGTACTTGTGGATATCCTTAATGGTGGTTTACCTCCCAATATCGATGTTGAGAGATTTTATGTGCAAATTATTGGACAGAAAGTGGTTTAAAGATGTTTCTGGAAACAATAGCCTGTCAAGTTCGTTAGCCATGCTGAATATTTCTCTCCAAGGAAGTGGACCACAGGACGATGTAGAAGGAGCTCTGAATAGCTACCTTCTGGCAGACATGAGTTTAGACGAAACAGAAGGTGGAAGAGAATTGTTGTTGAAGAACGAGGAAGATGAGCACTATATCCCCGAAGAGAAGCATGAACTTGGCTTGTGGGAAATAATGGGATGCAGCCTTTATCTTGCTCCCATATGGTTTATAACAGAGGTAGTCTTTTTGACTGATGCAAATTCCATCACATTGAGTTTCTGTTTATACTTCGTCCTAATTATGCCTGTTCTTTTCTGTGTTGTTCCAAATTATTGCAGTATTTATCAAACTCTGCTCTGGCGTATACCAGTGTTGCAAGCACGACAGTTTTGACTTCGACTTCAGGGCTCTTCACACTTTTCTTTGGAGCACTGATCGGACAGGACACTGTAAATGCTGCCAAAATCACAGCTGTTCTAATCAGTATGGCTGGTGTTGCAATGACTACCGTGGGTAAAACATGGGCCCCGGACGAGATGCTTAGCGTCACTGAGTAAGTCCAGGCTGGGTATTTCTTTGTTTCAGTGATGCGTCGTCTTTTTTACATGCACTTATGAGTTAAGACCAGTACAGCACATGTTGGAGGAAAATGAGAACTATCTAACCTTAATTGCTTTGATTTTTTCGTGTTTCCCAGGACTAGAAGGCACTCTATCACCGGAGACATTTTTGGTTTGCTCTCTGCAGCATCTTACGGATTATTTACAGGTATGCCTAAACCAATGAAGCTTTGGGTTTTTTACGAATACATTTAATTTAGTCATACACTGGCAAGTAATTTCCTATGGATTATACAGTACTTCTTAAGAGATCAGCTGGAGCGAAGGGAGACAAGGTTGATGTACAAAAGTTCTTTGGATATATAGGACTCTTCACTTTTTTTGGCCTCTGGTGGCTTGGTAAGCAACCATAATATGCTATATTTCCTCCCAGATCATCAAACTAAGTGCTCAAAAAGTTTGGATACCGACATTTTTCCCCTGAAGATTTTCTACCAGAGACTCACCTGCATTATCGATAGAAACTTTAAAATTCAAGACTAACGTCGTAACCTTGTGAAATGTTAATAGGGAAAAAATAGTCTTAATAAATTAGTATGTCTCAAGCTTGCGTTTGAACATAGAGATGATATACTATTCAATTGAGCTTTGCTCATATTTATCAAAGCTTCTAGCGAGGTCGAATTGGATGTAAGTTTCAAAACAATCCTTGCCTGACAGCTAAAAGCATGTAAATTCTAATCTGATCAAAATGATTTGAGTTCAGACCGTCATCTTTAGACATTCATATGGTGATTGTAATTCTGATGTTGCAGCATGGCCGCTTAGTGCCCTCAGAATCGAGCCTCAATTCAAGCTCCCAAGTTTAGCATCCATTGAAGTCATTTTGCTTAACGGCTTTGTAGGAAGTGTTCTATCAGATTATCTATGGTATGGACTCTGATATGCTCACGTTTTCTCTCAATCTTTTGGATAAGCAACACATGAAGCTATTATCCACAATGAAAATTTATGTACAAAGAGACATTACATATCCACAAAACCACCCCTTCTATAGGTATTGAGCTGAATGTTGATTGGATTATTGCCTAAAACGAACTCTTGGAATACATAACAGGGCACTCTCTGTCGTGTGGACAACCCCCTTGGTTGCGACCCTTGGCATGTCACTGACAATACCCCTCGCGATGTTTGCTGACATGCTGATCCACGGGCGTCACTACTCTGCCATTTATATCTTCGGGTGCATTCAGGTCTGCTTCGTCTTCATCTATATCTTCATCTTCTTCGTGGAAATTCACGATCTACGCTTCAGGGCTCAAGCTCATTACTTTTTCATTTTTGTTCAGGTGTTTGCAGGATTTATCATCGCCAGCATCTCTGACAAGTTTTCTTGTAAAAGGAGATAATACACAATGAAATGAAATGGATATTAGGTTTAGCAATTGTATCTGATACAGAACAGAAAAGTATACTGCCTTGTATATCATTGTTCTCTGCTTTGCTGCAGAACGCACAATACATATTTTACCTAAACATACTACATATCTGACATGTATCTTGAAAAGAATTATCATACTTTGGTTGAGCTTGCATATTTTGTGCTGTACAGATGTGCAAACGATGTTGTTTCACCATTGAGAGTGGTGTAGCTTCAATGCTAAAAGAATTCGGGAATATGAAATTGCTATAAATCAAAATATAAATTCATCTGAAATATTTTAAACATCATGCTTAAATTACAATATTTCAGCTTTGAGTGTTATCGGAATTACTTTCTTCTGGTCTTTTCGATAACATCAAATAATGCGACATCATATTTTGTATAGAGAGATTTAAGATTTAAATCCTACCTTTTTCCGTTCCCAAGTAAAAAAATTGACTTTCTTTTTACATAATAATTTTTAAATGAATTTTTAAAACTCTAAAAAAGAAAAGGAACTTGAGAACATTTTAATTTTATGCTTTTAAAAAACATGGTTAAAACAGTTCTTTCGTTTTATTCACAACAAATATCATAAGTACAACTCCAATAAGATTAAATTACACTTTCGAATAAAGAAAAAAGATTAAAATTACACTTATCATTATTAAAATTAGTAAAATAAAGGGATGATTGTCATTTAATTCATATTCCATAATTTTTGGAACTGTAACATAAAATCATAATTTTTGATATATTTTCAATTATCCATGGATCAAAATTTCGGTGAAATTGGTGGTGACGTGTCAGCCGGAATGCAACGAAAAGTTATGATTTAAATGACAATTATCTCAACGACATCGTTTTGAAGAACAATATTTTGTATCAAAAATTATGATTTCATATTTCAGTTTCAAAAGTTATGAGATTGACCAAAAATAAAGAAAAAATTATGATTGAAATGATAATTATCCATAAAATAAAAGATACAACCCACTTGTTTAAAGAAGATGCCGGTAAAGATTCTTTTATCCTAAAGTATACGAACACAACACTACATACAGTTTAGATGAATCTATTTCCTTTGCCGGCAAAGTAGAATCTACTCGCAGTTGTTAATTCGCATAAAACTCTGATCGGAAGTCGAAACCTCAACAAATTTCTGTTGTATTTTCTTGTCAAGAATGACAGTGGATAAGGGCAAAGCAGTTATGGGTTCCGGCCGCCGATGGGCCGTCGAATTCACGGACAATTCCACCTCGCATGCGTCGCGCGGTATTCCCGATCCTCCCGGCTTCACTCGCGCTTCGCAAGAACAGGTACGCATGAATTTTATGGTGCTTGATTGGATTGGATGATGGAGTATTCAGTTTTGGGTTTCGATGACTGTTGATGACTGTATGCCTATTTCGTTTTGTCTTCTTTCTTCTTTATATTATTTACTTTTTCCCCTTTGGGCAGGATGATTCGGCCATGAGCAAACAGAAGAAGGATGCCGAAGCCAACTGGAAAGCTCAGGTCAATGCTACGCTCTCGGTTAGTTCTATCCGAATTGGTGAAATTTGAACTGTCATTGAGACATGAATGTGTTTGGGTGAATTGGGCTTCAGTCAGGTTAAAATCGTTTATGAAGTTATTAGAACTTTGAATATGTACTCACCGATGCAAAGGCGACAATCTGAAATATCTACAATGAGGTGTTTTGGAAAGTAGAAATGCTATTAGGATTAGGAGTTGATGAAGAATCAAGTGTAGTTTGTAGAAGTGGTTCTTGAATAGTTTTGCTTTTCAGCATGTAGATGTCAAATTAGCGGTTGAGACAACAAGATGCTATTTTGTTGTATCATGATGCTAGTCTCTACAATAGTTACACCACTTTGTTAATTAAATGTTTCCGTCTTAACTTCTATTTAATTGATTTATATAAACAGAAAGCCTGGGAAGTCGCACAAGCACCTTTTAAAAATTTGTTCATGATGGCCTTCATGATGTGGATGGCTGGAAGCACAGTTCATCTGTTTAGTATTGGTATAACATTTTCAGCACTTCTGCAGCCCGTAAATGCACTTAGAGGGGCAGGTAAGGGTAAGCTGTACTTTCCATTATTCTTCTTCTTACTGGGACTGTAAACTTTTTTTGTCCCCTCTTTACATTTTCCTTTTGTGCTGTTTTTCAGTTATGTCTTTTCTGGTGTTTCTTAGTTCGGTCTTTTTACCACTTGACTTATTAACTTCCAAGTCATGCAAAGAAAATCCTGCATCCATTATCTAGGAATTTATGGTCTCAGTTGCTTTTCAGCCCCTAGTCAGCATACCAAAGCAAATTTTGATTAATATTTCTAGCCTCATTGTCATATTATTTAGTCACCTAAACTTTAGGTGCCGACTGGAAATACTATCAAGTACTTCAAGATTATGACAAACACCTTGTATCTGTATCTTGTGTCTATTGTGCTATCCTGAGTTTGCATGTGCTTGAGAGTCAGTTTGTGCTAATGTTTATTTGTCTTTTATATAGCAGGTCTTGTATCTTTGATGTGTGACTGTGTGTATGCGGTCATAATGTTTCGTGGTTGATTTCAACTTGCTGCTTCAGCTTTTGAATACCTGTACATACTAACCACCCATTCGTTTAGGTGCTTTAATGCTCAGCAAAAAATTCATTTAGCTGCGCTACTTCTGTGAAGTAATTGTATAAGCGTCTCTTAGGGGTGATTATGGGTTAACTGGAATCATGCATGTTATAGATACTGATTTTTGCATTTGTCTTTTCTGATTAAATTTTTATCCGCTGAGATCATTACTTGCTTTGTAGTCTTTGAGCCTTACAAGGACAACAGAGTGGACCTGATGCTGCCTAAATTGGTTTTTATCGCCCTTAATTTGGTAGGCTTAGGACTGGGTGTCTGGAAGGTTTGTTCGTCTCTGACCTCTGTAGAAATCATTTTCAGTCTTCTGCTTAGAAAAACAAAGCAGTGTAATGCCCTAACAATTTTGCTTTTCTCTTGGCAGCTTAACACATTGGGTCTTCTTCCAACTCATGTGTCAGATTGGGTTTCATCCCTGCCCCCAGCTCAGGTTTGATTGGAATACCAATCTTCAATTTGCTAAAATTTAACTTATTCATGCTGGAAGTTTGTGCTCTGTCATGATGAATTGTGGTCTGGTTTTGAAGCCTATCTTAAATTCAACCACTAGAAAGCTTTCCCCGGAAACGGGTATAGGCCTTGGGACTCTGGGTGAAATTGAATGAAGTCCAACTTTAAATTACAATTTCTATATCCAAAAGCAAATATAAATTAAAACAATAGAACTACTACTCAATATGAAATTCGCTTAGCTCTCGTGTTGTGCTCTAGCTCAAGCATAAGTGCTCGATCAACAGCTTATTATAAAGAATTGAAGGAAATAGATGCACAATACTAGTCACATGCTGCTGATGCGCTTTCTTTTCTTTCTTTATTCTAGTCAGTTAAGCTCTTCCTGCATAAGAGATATCAATCAAACTCACTTGTTTAGTGCTTTCAGCAGCAGCCAGCTACGGCCACCAATCATCTAATATCTTTATTCCTCTGTTACTTTTTTCATCCTAAATGATGAATAGCTAGAGCTGAGCTCATAACTCTGAGTCCATTTAGATGGTTAATGCCTTTTTATCATAGGTAAAATATATGGAAATTTAAGGAAACTTTATACCTGGAGAAAGCAACTTAATACTGTTATGTGAAACTAAGCAACTTCATAGCTAATAATAAGTTTTCTTTTTTGCCAAGGTGAAGGACTGTACCTCTTTCTGTTAGCTTTTCAGTCTTGTCTCTAGAATGAAATGCAAAATTTTTGCAGAAAAAGACAAGTTGTAGGGGCATATGAACCTTAGAGCTTCCTATCTTGCCTCAGTTTTTAATATATATTTTTCTTGCTTTGATGATCTTATCCCACATTCAGGAGGTCGAGTATTCCGGTGGAGGCATTCTGCTTTTCTGACTTCTGACTTGTCAAGACCGAATCCATGTGTTTAGTGCGTGTTGCAGGCCTTACTGCTGTTAATTGCTGTGGTCGGAGGGCGGAGTCACAAGTATTGTTGTTCATTACCATTATCATGTTTAGCTGTGTATTATAATTCTTCAAATCACATGTTTGCCTAATTTTCCACTCGCAGAAAAATGCTTCATGTCAGAGTGTAACACGATTTTGTATGATTAAAGAATTTTTTTAGGAAGCTTGAAATTATAAGCTAGTAGCTACTCACGCATGTTTAATTTCGTCTTTTGAAGGAGTTGACTAGCAATTTTCACAATTTCATTTGAATACATTTGCTTATTCTCTTATTAATATATCCTCCTAGGATCAAATTGTTCTTCCTCCCAGCCGATGCACCAAAGTTCTCAGTCATGTCAAATTCCTCTGGACTGATCCCACCTGGGATTTTCCAGTCAAAATGGTACGAGAGATGAGCAAGCGAGAGCTTGGCGCCCGCTAGCCCAAACGCTATTCCCGAGCAGATTCTTCTTCCTGCACCAAACGGTATGAACTCAAAATGCTTGCCATGGAAATCAGTTGCCACATCTTGAAATCTCTCCGGCTCAAATCTCTCAGGTTCCGGCCAAAGCTCAGGATCTTTTCTGATGGTCCATACATTGATCATCACTATTGTGTTGACGGGAATTATAGCCCTCGATCCTTGTCTCCTCCCGACAGCACCTCAGGCAAATCAGGGGACCGGGTGGATGCAGCCTCAAGTTCTCCTTGATCACCATTTTGAGGTACTTCAGTTTCTGGATTTCGGTTTTTGGGAATCTGTCCTTTCCATGGAGAACCTGTCTGACTTCTGCTTGTGCCTTGTGTAACACTCGTGGGTTCTTCATCATCTCCGACATCGCCCACTCGATCACCACTGACGACGTCTCTATCCTGGCTATGAAGTTATGAACATTTCCTGTGAGTCGATGACGATGATGAAGAAGTCCAAATAGTTAGCATGGTATGGATGAATAATTATTAATTACTACCACTTACAAAATGTTGGCCTTGATATTATCTCTAGTAATGGCAACTTGAAGATCCTCTCTCTCACTAGCCCTAAAAAAAATCAACTAAATCTTCCTCCTCCATTGAATCACCATTTCCCCCAACCTCTTCTCTTGGTTCCGCCGGATGATGTCTTCGACAATACAATTGCGACCCGGACGACAGAAAATGGAGAAATCTCATCGATGGGAACAGATCCGCCACGTTGAAAATGGCTCCAACCGCCACGGCTTCCTTGACGATCGCGACCAACGGCTCTTGGTTCTGTAGAGGCGCCACCGTGGCCCTGCAGATGATCCTGCACTCGGCCGACAAAACCCTGCAACTGAGATCGACAGACATCGCTTGGGAAACTTGAACGGAGTCCACGAGGCGCAAAACCTCGTCTTCCATCAAACTATGGAACGACCGGACCTTCTCGTGGCTGAGAAGCCTGAGCACACGAACAGTTTGCGCATGAGTCCCCAATAATCGCCGTAAGGAGAGGATGCGATGTCGGTGGAGTTGTACAGAGCTATCTTGGGAAGCATGACCTCGACTCGATTAGCAAATGCGGCGTCGTTGGTCTTGGCGATCTCTTTGGCGATTTTAGGCGAAGAGATGACGATGACCGGAGCTCGCCGAGGTTCATATGCATGAAGAGGCCGTGTTTATGTGATATGCGATATTTAAAAGTTCATTATTCCTTAAAAAAAATCATTATTGGGACAGTTGTGAATATTGATTTTTAATATCAACGTTGGCTTTTGCAACGATTTATTGAAAATGAGACCAAACTTTTAAATTTGCGATGTGCGATATTTAAAAGTTAATATCAAAATAACCTTTTATTATGTTTGAAAATGAATGTTTGACAGAAAATGGAAATCAGAACGTAGACCCTAAATACATGAGATTCTTTAAATAATTATAACACCCAAATATTTTTACGTTAAAATGGTCTTAAAATCGATGTATTATCAGTTATTTCCTTTTTTTTATGATATACGCATCTTAAAAAACATTAACATAAAATTTATATCATAATATTGGGTGTTAATGTATTATGTAGGTGATGTATATCACTAGGCTACATGCATGTGGTTCACATCATGTTATGTCAAATAAAATCAAATTATATATTTTGTTGACGAAAAAATCAAATTATACAATTATGTTTTTTAACACGTGTTAAAAAATCTAAAAGAAATGAGTTTATACAATATCAAAGCATATATATATAATATTTCTTGATATGTTTTTGTTGATTAGTGTTTAATATATATAGCTTTTATTATGGATTGTGACAAGACTCTTGAAGCAAAAATCGTAATGTTTCGTTTACAATATTGATAATAAACAAATCATACTCAAATCTCTACCACAAATTTTGTATATAAGAAAGTGTTCCAAAAATATAAAATGAATAGTATTATAGGAATATGCTTATTAGTCATACTAAACAAATATATATATATATTTTATCTTAGATAAGTATAAATTGTGCAAAGAAATAGACGAATTATAATTTTAATTGTACAAAATTATAACTATATATGTTGCTTGAATAAGTTTAACAAGTGAAGTATTTACTATAAAACAGCAACCACACTGCTATTGCCACAAGAAATTGCATGCATGCGATCTACCAACCAGAAAGCGCTTTTGTGGCTACATTGTTGTGCGGCAAAACGACCAGGTACGATTTTAAGAATCGAGAAGTAAGATTATATTTACGTTACGTTTTCATAAATAAGTTTGGACGAATAAAATTACTTTTATATATATAAAAGTGGGGAGAAATATTAAATACAACCTATAAATATAATAATTACAAAAAAAATTAGACGGACGATTGCCAGAGGCTAGGCTCGGCCCCTAAAAATTTAGGTTGCCATAATTTAGGGGAGTTGTACTTGCAAAAAACTGCAAGGTTAGGTATATATTTATTTGTTTTGTTTTAAAAGTCAGATGGAAGTTGGAAATTAGTTAAGTCAAAAATTATAATTTAAATGATAATTATTTTTCAATTATATTATAATTGTTAAGAGAAATTTCATGGAAGGTAAGAGACTTGAAAGAGTGTTTGTTTGTGTGTTCCAGTGCTGTGAACCGAGACCTAACGGTGCCTACAAATCTAGGCGCTTTTTCTTGATATAGGACAATCTACAATAAAAGTTCTGAAAATGGGACATTTTTTTTAAAATTTCAAAAGTAAAAAAGACGCGACAACGTCACGCGTCTTTACTTAAATGAAGACGCGTCCTCCTCTCGCATGTCGCCAAAACGACGCGTTTGGTCTCACGTCACCAAAGACGCACTAGGGCTTCGCGTTTTACACGGAGACGCATGAGGCTCTCGCGTCTTCACCTTCTATACAGTCGCTGGGCAGACAGAATTTCACAACGCACAACACGTCATCCTCTTCAAAATTTCTTGCACACACACTCGATTTTTAGCGATTTTTCAGCAAAGTTTGTTGAGCACCATCCTAAGGTATATGATTTTATTGTTATTGTTTGATTTATGGTTTAATTATCACATGTTTTACGAATTTTGATATATTTAGGATTTAACTGATTTAGGGTGTAATTTTGATAAATTTAGGTATTTTTGATTGATTTTGAGTAATTGGATATAGAGATGATAAATTAGTGTATATTAGTTTAGAATGTGTATGTTGATTGGCTGATATATTCTAATTTATGTTAGTTTAGAATGTGTAATTGGATGGTATATTGTAGTTTATGTTAGTTTATGCATCTTATTATGGTTGAGAAATTTAGCTATTATTGTTGGGATTTTTGGATTGTTGGTGATATATTTAGTTTGATTTTTTGACATCGTGTTTGACTAACTTTATTTATTAGAAATTATATAATGGCAAGCTCATCATAGTCAAGTGCTCAATCGTACTGTGGCCTAGAGAATCCTTCGATTTTATTTTTACAGCGAGATCATATTTCAAGAAGGATTTGAGCAGGCCAATATCAGAAGCCATTGATAGGCCTACAGATACGAAGGCAAGTTATAGGACTGTAAACAACAGATTATCGAGTTTATACATAGATTTGGATTCGGCGGGCTTTCGGATTCTGGAAAGCCAAAAGACATCGATCATCACTTGATCACCGCCTTGGTTAAGCGATGGCGACCAGAAGCTCATACATTCTATCTTCCTATTGGTGAGGCAACTGTGACGCCAGATTATCCTCTCGAACATGGTGGATCATGAGAGATACCAATATCAAGAATCTGAATTATCTTACCACCCCAATATAAATTTATGAACAACACCATTGTTCCTGCAATAAATCTATAATTTTTTTTAATCTATAATTAACATGTCTACAAAATGCAACATCAAACATGTTACTAAACAATAAATTTATCAGAATTTCTAAATCTATCATAATTTCCTAACATGTTTAATCCTAGATTTATGAAAAAATCTATAATTAGCATCATTACTACAAAATATATCATTTGAACATGTCCTATACACTAGATTTATCAAAAAAATCTATTATTTGTTAAAAAAATTCATTATATATTTAAATCCTAGTTTCGTCAAAAATTAACTAAATCAAACAAATTCAAACTAATAAACGTATTATAATGTAAATTACTTGTAAAACACATACAAAGTACTATAGAAATCATATCTTCTTTAAATTTCACGCGAAAATGGAAGACAAGCACAAACTCTATCGAAAGTTTATCTTTAGGACGTGAAAATGTGAGACAACAAGTTTCTGCCCGAAACTGTATAAGCTGGGTTGAAGACGCGAGACAGTCACACGTCTCTCAATAAGACGGGTTTGTGTACTGCTTCTTCAGTGAGACGTGACATGATCACGTGTCTTCCTTCAGAGAAGCGAGAGGGGGACGCGTCTTCACTTAAGTGAAGATGCGAGACGCTGACGTGTCTTTCCTAATTTCGGAAGTTAAAAGATAGTTCCCATTTCCGAAACCTTTTTTTTCATAAATTGACCTAGATTGAGAATTTTCCCCGAATCTAAGTTGCATCTTTCCGAATATATATGTTTTTGTTGAGTTTCGAAATTTATGTTTCACGCATTGTCAAGAATGTTGCTCGATAAATAAACACTTTCTTGAAGAAAATTGTAAAATATTGAGTATGTTTGAAAGTGAAGTGAAGATAATAATTAATTAATTGACATATTGTAGTATAGTCATTTATATAATAATTAAGACACGCCCAATCTACACCTTATAGATTACAAAGCACTGTATATTGGATTGCATTACTAGTAAGGCAAGCAAGTTATACAGTATTTTTTATATAATTGTTAAGAATGTTGTTCGATAAATAAACACTTTCTTGATTTTTTTTGTAAGATATATGATTAGAACTTAGAAGTGAAGACAAGATCATAATTAATTAATTGATATAGTATATAGTCATTTATATAATAATTAAGATTTAAGACACGCCCAATCTACACACTATAGATTACAAAGCACTGTATATATTGGATTGCATTGATAGTAAGGCAAGCAAGTTATAAAGTATTTTTTTATATAATTGAGTCAAAACAAGTTGTATTGCTAAATTAAATACAAAAAAATTGTCCCTTTTCATATCCAATCCGTCACTAATTAATTTTGGCACCTTATATACGTCATCTATTAAAATGTTACCCTAACAACAATATATATTAAAATTGATATATGTAGATCATATAACCTCAGATATCCTTTTCTTTTGAAGGGATAACATCAAATATCCTTAATTAGATTGTCCAAGATCCCATCTTATTTTGAGTCAATCTTTTTTGACATTTAATTAAGATTCTAATAATTACGTACGTATTTCTGACTTAATAACACAATTAAGCAAGTTGTCAGGACAATTAATCAATTTAATTGCAAATAGTTGCCATAAACTCCAAGTTGCTGGTTGAGTCACATCTAACTTGTGAACCTAGGGTAAGGTTAGTTAAACTAGTCCATTAAAAAGAGTTAACAAAAAATCTCAGGCTTGAAAAAATAAATAAAAAATCTCAGGCTCTTTTTCTGTCTAGGGATTATTTGAATTCGTCAATATATTTAATTAATTAAATCTTGTACGTGGTTAAACACTAACTTTCGCAGAACTACTAGTTGATAAAAAAAATTGGTTATAAAAAATTATTTGGCAAATAAAACTCATTCATTTGACTTAAATTCGATAATACTCGAGTTAACAGTAAGATCTTGAGTTCAAACCTCACAATTATCGTTTCCCAAAATAAAAAATAAAATAAATAATGCTCGCAGAGTTAAGTTGACTAGATCACACCACTTTAATAATTGCAATAGCATTAATTCCTAAGAATGTTATATGTAGTAATCCATATTGACTATAAGTTCATAATTCTGTACATATCCATCTTAAGTTGCAAGAAAAATGTATATTCTTTCAACTCGACCGATCAATTTCCCTTTTGGAAATAGCTATGGACTGATCTCGTCTGCACAAGGGCGTCTTCTGTCGTCGCAAAATTGCAGCAATAGTGAGTTCTTGTTTGTGTGTATATATTGTCCAATTTATAACTACATACATTTGATTAATTAGGATGTCAATGACTCGGATTTTTACCGGTACCCTTCTTTACCAAATTCTGACAACTTGTATTTGGGCAATTAGTGTTAAATAAGTTTGCAAATTCTAATAAGGTTGTATTTGTGCAAGTGTGAAATAAGATTGCGACAAATTATCAGTGGCGGGGCAGAAAAAAGTATTGGTAGGGTCTGAAATCCTCTAACTTCCGATTTTTGAGTTTTCGAAACATTGACACGATAATGGCCAAAGACAATTTTTCAGAATTTCCACAATTTTCTTAAAAAATGGTAAGGGCTTAAGTCCCTCTCTTCCTTAGTGTGTGTCCGCCCATTGACAAATTTGAATAGTAAAATAAGTATCCGTGGCAAGTTCGAGTGGAATATAAAAAGTTATTTAATCGAAATGTTATGAGTTTGAGTTCTACTAATATCATCCACGTTCTTTCGACTGTATTCTAAAAAAGATACTGATTCAGGGATATGGAAGAATGAGAGACAAGAAGTTCCACCCCATGATTATCGTATTTTCAGGAAAGATCTAACAAACGCTGCAAGAGGAGGTAAAAGTAAAAACAAATTTGTAAGAAAATTGCTAGAGAAAGGTCTTGTGATAGGTAAATTTTAACTGTCAATATCTAGTTACTGCAGGTAATTCGAAGTTTCCACAAGTATGTTCCGGAAATATTGATGGCTTCGAGGTGCAACCCTCCAATAAGGTTCGTTCCAATTTTAACTCGTCAAATTTACCGTTGTAGCAAAGTAAGAGAATCAATCCTGCCAATATTATTATAGTTGTTGTTGTCGTCGTCGTCATTGTCTTCACATATAGTTGCCCTGCTTTTCATCGTCTTAAATTTGTCAATTAAGAAAACATCAATACCTTGAACAGATAAAATATGGGCTAGAAACGCCATGGTATGCGAGACTTCCTCGCTTGGATGCTCGATTCTTTATCGAGCATTACAGCGTAGATGAAGTACTGATCGGGGATTCATTGTACAGGTAATTAGTTTTATGTACACATTTATTAAATTTTTTATGCTTTAGTTATATGATATGAGTTGAATAGCAAGAATTTATCAATTGATCAAACTCTTTATTTATCGTACAGGCTTAGTGACATAAAAAAGGATACCTATCTTGAGCTCGCAAAATCAGATTACAACACATGTCAAGAACAACATCAGCTGGAATGGAACCATATACAGCAGTATGTGTATAAATTGCATACTTGATCAAATCCCATTGATACTAAACATAATATTTGTATTATCATCATCATTTGGATGCTTAATTTGATTAGATGGTATGAAGATTGCAATCTTGAGGAGTTTGGGATAAGCAAAAAGAACATTCTAGAGGCCTATTTTTTCGCGGTTGCGAGCATTTCTGAGGCGGAGAGATCGGGAGAGAGACTAGCTTGGGTTAAATCTCAGATTTTAGCTGAAATTCTTTCAACTTATTACTTCATTAAGCAACGTGATCAATTTAAAGATCACGAGATTGAATTTTCCACGGCGTTCAGGACCAAAGTCCATGTTGGTGGAAAAGGGTTTGCATTTTCTTTAATATCTTATCTCATATATAGATATATACATACGTTACGTTCAACTAGTTTGATTTTTGGCTGTTGATATTTGGTTTGATAAGATATTTTATTTTACTATGAAATTTACTTCTGCATGAGGCATCCAGTTTCCAGAATGTACAACGGATTATAACTATACTATTTGAAGCCCTAACACAACTGAAGAAAAATGCACAAAATGCACAAGATGGAATTGATGGAGATGTTAGCGACGACCTACTCCACGAGGCGGTGAGTTCATCTAGACCCGTCACGTGCATGCTTGTGCACATATACATATATACAACTGATATGCAGTATACTATTTGTGAACATTTACTCGAGCATGATTGATGTTTTGTCTGCATTATCATTTTACTTTTTTATATAATGTTATATTTTTTCTTCGTACATCTGAATTTGGTACTGGGTTATCATATTTACAAATCAAATAAAAATTAAAACCTAATTTCTTTAATCTTTGTGTAAGAATAATGAATAAGGTTTTATTTTTATATAATTTATAAATTTAATGATTCGCAATTACCAAAATATAAAAAAGAAAAAGAAAAAAAGAGATTGATGTAGACTAAACATCACCACAATTGGTGTGCAATACATAGATGTTATGTACATGAAATGAGGCATCTATATATGTGATGTTTAATTGTGTGATTTGATGTGACAATTTGGTGGCTAATTAGAAATTTAATTTACACACAGTGGGGAGGATGGTTAAAGAAGCTTGGTGAAGGGACAGGAGAAGAAATTCAAGAAGTAGAAGTGATAGTAAGGACTATAAATATTTGTGGTGGCCATATACTCTCCAAAGAGGTATTCTCTCACCATGAATACAAGACTCTCTCCCAGCTCACTAATCGACTTTGCCACCAGCTTCTCAAGCTTGAAAATCACAAGGTGACGAATAAATATATTATCATAGATAATATATAGTTCAATTAAAGAAGATTTTATTATAATATTGAGAG
This sequence comes from Monilaria moniliformis, assembly GCA_034509125.1. Lineage (NCBI taxonomy): Eukaryota > Viridiplantae > Streptophyta > Magnoliopsida > Caryophyllales > Aizoaceae > Monilaria > Monilaria moniliformis. Next base: position 17,717 of record JAYDZE010146461.1, read on the forward strand.
GTTTTTTTTTTTAATTAAATAATTGCATGATGAATGCATAGACGATTGGCGCGGAAATCGACAAGGAAACAAAGTTACTGGCGCAACTAGTGATGCAGGACTCCTCCAACGGCCTAAGTAAAGCCACGAAGCAAATGTTTTTGGTAGTTGCGAAGACGTTTTATCACAGCCACAGGGCTTATTTTCCTGCTCAGGAAATTGAACAACACATATCAAGGACATTGTTCGAGCAGGTTGTGTAATTGCCCCTAAAATCGACCCAAACATGCTTCAGTGATACAACTTATAATAATGAACTGAATAATTTCAGAACTACTTATATAATTAATCTAGTATTTGACTTTAGTTACTTGTTTCTTGTCTGGTGTGCTGTAATGTTCCGGTATACACAATTTTAGTAGTTGGTCTGGTTAAAAGATTAAAGCTGTCAAATATGTCGAACCGACACAGTTTAGATTTGATATGGACTGACTAACGCTTATCCCACAAAACTACGTGGATTAAGTGTGCCCAACTCTAGCTCGGTTGTCGAATCTAGAAATTGGCATTGTCGAATCCAACGTAGGATTGACCCAAATAAAGTCCGTCTCTTAGGCCCACCTATAGTCCTCACAAGTAGAGCTGACAAAAGCGTCCTGATCCGATGAGTTAGCCCTGCCCGATAGGGTTAAGGGTTGGGCTAGACTTGAAAGAAAGAGACCTAAAAAGAATCTGACGTAAAAAGTCCGCCTGATAAATTTGGCGATTTTAAGATAAAATCTAAAAAAAAATGTTTGGTTGAGGCTTGAGCCCGTCACTAGTTGATACGATTCAAGAATCATGAAAATCACTAGTAATAAATAGTTTATGACTCGAAATCAACAGTTGGTGAATCATGAAGACCTAATTGATATAATTCAAACATATGACGTCTAAGTTATGAGACCACTTACTATACCAGCCCTGCCCCCATGGCCGGGCAAGCAAGTCTACAATTCTAATTAATTGACTTTTTATACATGCGTTTATTGTCAATTTCGGGAGAAAAAAGGGAGTTGTTTCAGCTTGAATATACATGCATGCCTAAATTGAATAATTTGCCCTTCTAAAGTGAATAAAAAATTTACTTCTAGAATTGCTCATACACTTCAAAATATTCGATTCTTGTTTCGTGTTAAACTTATTCCCTGTTTGGCATGCATTCGATTCTAGTAATTTGATGCCAACTCCTTCTTACCAAAGCGGTCAGAAAATCAATTCTCAGCATAATGTAGTTCATAATTTAAAAATAGGAGAATCTAATAAATAATATTACTATTCAAGTTGAAATATATTAAATATTAATAGACAAGTTGAAATATACTATTCAGGTCCAAATCGGAGATTGTATTGTTATTACAAATATCAGTTCTTTCCTAGCCGTTTCTAATGTAGATCTACACTTTACTATAATATTACCAAAAGTTATTATTTTACAAAATATTAAATTAATTACTCATAACCCGAGCCCAGCCCCTACCACTTTTGTGGCCCAATTAAGTTTTGGGCTGACCCAGCCCCAAATATCTCCTGGTCAAGCCTCCCCTACAATTTTGACAACTCCACAAGTACAATTGACTTGGAGTCTTATGTCATTTTTGAATTTTTTAGAATAGCGTCTGGCCATCTAATAAGACTTCCTATTTGAAATCAATAATATAAGAACTTGGTACAAAAATTAATAACAATCACATCCATCCGAGATAAAGATTACAATCCTAAGTCAGAACAATAAAAATATTGATTTAAATTTAAATTATGACATGTATTATATTATAGTAAAGTATGTGAAAAGTACTCATAAATGGTGGCAATTGTTAATAATATGACGAAATATCGGGATTTGAATTCAAAAAAACCTGCCAAAACTGGAATTAACCGCCACTGAAAGAATTAGTAACGCAGAGAAAAGTAGTGGTATCATTTATTTGACTGATCAACTTGCGTATCATAAAATTATTTTACCACCATAAATACCACTCCCACCTCACAACTAAAACACACACTACAAACACTTAGAATAATGGAGTTTGAGTTGCTATCAACGTTCAAAATCATCGTCTCCTCAATTCTTTTCCTATTAATCATTTTCAAGTTCAAAAAACCGACAGAATCGGAATGCGATTTGAATCGCATTCCGGGCCCAAAGAGGCTCCCGGTGATCGGGAACCTCCATCTTCTACTAAGCAAATCCATGCCTCATTTCATTTTCCGACAACTAGCGGCCAAATACGGCCCTCTGCTGCGTCTGCAGCTCGGCGGGGTGCCCTTCCTCATCGTCTCGTCGGTGGAAGTAGCGAAGCAAGTCCTGAAGACCCACGACGTGGCCTTCGCGAACCGGCCGATGATGCACGCCGCCACTACCATCACCTACAACTACACCAACATCGCCTTCGCCCCTTACGGCGAGTACTGGAGGAATCTGCGGAAGATCTGCACGCTCGAGCTGCTGAGCTCGAAGCGCGTGAGGTACTTCCGCCCCATAAGGGAGGAGGAGAATGTGAATCTGGCGGCGTGGATCGCTTCCAAGGAGGGATCACCGGTGAATCTATCGGAGATAGTCGGGATGTCGGCTTACGACATCACGAGCAGGGCGTCGGTGGGGGAGGAGACGGAGGAGAAGCAGACGATGGCTGCTGCGATCAAGCAAGGCATCGCGCTGGGATCTGGTCTTAGCGTCGCCGATCTTTATCCGTCGAATAAGCTGCTCCCTCTCCTCACCGGGATGAATTTCAAGATCCGGAACGTATTCCGCCAGACGGATAGAGTTTTCGAGAGTATCATACGCCGGCATAGAGCCGCCGGTCGAAGCGATGAACGGTCTGAAGATCTGGTCGATGTTCTCCTCAAGTGCCAGCAAGATGATGCCGGAGTGCGCCTCACTACGGACAACATTAAAGCAGTGATATTGGTATGTGTTAATTGATTCTTTTCTAACTAATTAAATTCTTATAAAATATCCTTTTAATTTTATATAGAAAAAAATAGTCACAAAGATAACAAAAGGTTTTAAAAAAAATCACTCTTACACTTGTAACATTAATCTAAGAACTGAACATGTAATTCCTGAATTCACGCCAATAAGCTCCCTTTGTCCTAGTAATCATGTTCTGTCTATTATTTTGGACCGTCCCAAGTGTCTTGACTTGTTTTTTTAGTGATATTTTTATTACTCACAGTCACACACTTTTAATCGTATTTATTACTTACACATCTTCGCATCATACTATCTCCGTGTTATATTTGTATGGAGAGAGTATCTTCTTTACCTTTTAATCTTTACAAAGCAAAGTGGCTATTTTACACACTATTTCAATGGATAAATCTAAGGTGGATGCACTATACATCCATGCACATAAGTTTTTGCCATAACATTTACTGAAAATTGCGTTTTGGTAATATATATCAGGATATGTTTCTCGCCGGTACCGAGACGTCTTCAACCGCCGTCGACTGGGTGATGTCGGAGCTGATAAGAAACCCTAGCACGCTAAAAAAGGCGCAAGACGAGGTGCGGAAGGTGTTGGACGACAAGGGCTACGTAGACGAACAAAACATCGACCAGCTAAAATACCTCAAATTAGTAATCAAAGAAACTCTAAGGCTGCACCCGCCGGTGCCGCTCCTAGTGCCTAGAATAAACAGCGAGAGATGCGAAATCAACGGCTACCAAATACCGGCCGGAACCAGAGTGATGGTCAATGCATGGGCGCTGGGCAGGGACCCCAACTACTGGGACGAGGCGGAGAAGTTTAAGCCGGAGAGATTCGAGGAAAGCTCCATTGATTTCAAAGGGAACAATCTCGAGTTCATACCGTTTGGCGCGGGGAGGAGAATGTGCCCTGGCATGTCGTTTGGGCTGGCGAACATTGAGCTCTCGCTTGCTACGCTTCTGTATCATTTCGACTGGGAAATGGCCGGTGAGTTGGATATGGAAGAGTCCTTTGGCGCCACTGCTAAAAGGAAGAACGATTTGCTTCTCATTCCAACTCTTAAGAGGCCTTTGCGCCCAGTGAAATGATCATGATACATTTATTATTCAAATCTTAATTTTTAGTTAAATATTTATGTTGCACATCCATTTATCAATTTGTTGAATCTTTGTTTCTGTACGTGCACAATATTTTTCTGTCATCTCTTGTACTAGATCACTGGTTGTCGGTTGCTATGAAGGTTCTTGAGTTACTTTTGAAGAATCCTAGTGAAAAATCCAGTCAAATTTGTAAAGTCTGAATCTGATCAAACATTCTGAAAAATCTTGCTTTTGTAGTAATTTTCGTTGTTGGGTAACTTTGTTTGCTCCACGGCCTCACACAGTCTTGGTCTATTTGGATGTCTCAAAGAGTTCAATTACATTAATTTTTAATTTTGGGATAATTGCCTGTAAAATCACGAAAAATAGACCAATTCTGGTATGCCTCCCATTTTTCAAAATTTGAATGACAAATCACGAAGTTTTAAGAATTCTCAATTATCTCATTTCACCAAATTAAATCACGAAGTTTTTAAAGTTTTCAATTATTCAATCTGGCAGAATCTCGTCGGAGACGGGCAATTAATGATTCGAGAAGTGTAACCACTTTTGCTGTCTCTCGTCGTCTTAAGCCTCATAATACTGTTAGAAAAGGAAAAGATTCAAATATTTAATTAGCACAATTAAAGTGATTGTAATTGATACAATTTCCTTCTACTATTATTTCCTTAAGCATCATATTGAACCCTATATAAGAGGGTGTGTAATAGAACTATAATCAAGCAATATATACAAGTTTTTAGCTCTCAATACAATGCAATTCTTTTCCTTTATCAATATTTTGATCCATGTTTGACATGGTATCAGA